>VDFB02058242.1:1781471-1797179 GCA_007258455.2 Sequoia sempervirens
TCTCTCTCTCTCTCTCTCTCTCTCCCCTTATTTCTATCTCCCTCTCCAGCTCTATTTGTCTTTCTCTACTTTTCGCTATTTTTCTCTTTATCTCTCTCCCTCTCCCCCTCTCTCTATATCTCCTTATATATCTATCTTTATATCACTCTATCTCACCATCTATCTCTCCCTCTTCCTCCTTATCTCTTTATCTCTTCCTCTCTCTATATATCACTCTTTATCTCTCTCACTCTCTCTAGATGTGATGTAGAAACCTCCCTTCCTTGTCCAATTCCTTCCCTTATTGTTGCAAAATTAAGTGTTATGCAATAGGATATGTTAAGTGGCACGATCGAGCAAAAACCAAGATATGCCTATAATAGTTACACCTCACAAAATTATGTAAAGTTATGTTGTAGTTATGTTGCATGAATCCTCCCTTCCTTCTCTAATTCCTTCCCTTATTGTTGAAATATCAAGTGCTACGCAATAGGATATGTTAAGTGGCATGATTAGGTAGAAACCAAGATATGTCTATAATAGATTACACCTCACAAAATTATGTGAAGTTATGTTGTAGGCATGTTGCATGAATGGATGATTGTCATTCCAAATGCATGGGTGAGCACTGATGTACACACACAACAAATGGGAAATGGAAGGATTAATCAACTCTATTGCCTACCTTTCTAGGGATAGAATGTTGTAGATTGGACCTATTGTGTACTAACATCTCCTACATATGGGTCATAATCAAATATAAAGAATGTTAAAAGTTTAAAATATATCCACACATATTCAAAGAAGAGACAAATTGTTGCTTTTGTTACACATAATCATGATGGCCATCTCCCAAAAATCAATGCACAATGATAAACAAGGTGTCATTATAGTGCTTTGGCATTAATAGACAAGATAGGAAATCCATGCTAGTAGATTTCCAATGGGACCTTGAAGCTAGCAAATAAAAAATTCAACAATGAAAAAAATGGATGGGAAATTCTCTTGGGTAGCATATCTATCTTAATACACAATTTATATAGGAAACACCGAGATATATCAATGCAATGTTATTGTTGTGTTTGTAATAATATATTCATTAGTTGCATCATAATATAATATCATTGGATTATATTATAGGAATATAGAGTACAACCACATATGTATTATATTAAATTTAATTAAGGAGAATGAATGTTGTCTATTTGTAAGGACATTGTATTGAATGAAGGAGTTTATCACTTATATTCTAGGACTTGGAATCTATGTTATTTTTCTTTTCTATTTGAAATTTTATTTCCTTTCTTTAAGTTTTTGATCTTATATTGTTAACTTGTTTGATCTTCCTTGAAGCCTTCATTCATATTCATGTGTAGTATCTCCTGAATTATTATTTCTATCAACTCTTCAGCAAATCCAATAAAAAGTTTGGAATGGCAATTCCTTAACATTGGTATATGTAACAATAACCTACTTTGGTTGATGTAAATGAAAACATAAAATATTACATAAATGAATGTTTGTGTTTAGATTTTCCCTTGACACATATTTTTTATCATCATTAATTTGGTGATGTTATTCCATTTACATGTATTTCTCTCTTGCATATTTTAGAAGTATTAGTGTAAATTTAAGGTTATAGTAGATTAACCAATAAAATAATCTTTGTTCTCCTTTTCGAAGTCTATTATTACAATGTTATTTTTGCAATAGAACATTAATTTGGATTTCCATGATATCCTTTTCAAAATGCACCTCTTGAATGTTTTCATCAAATCAACCTCTTTATGGCTCAGAGATTTGGGGTCCCAATTGAAGGTATTTGGATTGGATAGGTATCGATAGGGGTGTGATTATAATGCTTCAATTTATGATTCATTTCAAATGTTCAACAATTCCATACTGCATTTTTTAGATCAAGTTTGCTACCTATCCCTTCATCTAAAGAGCATATCCCAACCCACTTTCTTTCTTCATAGACTTACATCTTTGAGTGACTCAACCTCAAGTCATACCCAATATTTGGCATTTTTTTCATAAAAAAGAGTTTCCTTCTTAGGTCTCACAGGTGTTGTATATACTGGTAATTAACTGTTGGCCCTCTTGATTTGTGTCATAGGCCTAGGCAAATGACCCTCTTCATGTTGTTAAGAATTGTCTCTCTACTATGTGCTCTTGTCTCTCTATGTAAACTCTCATATATAATGTTTAATATGTTTATATAATGAAAGAAAAGCTTTAGTAAACGGTTAATTTATTGAGTTTATTTTTGTGATCCTATTTGTGGCCATTATTTAGGGGGCTTCCAAATAGTGGATTGATTTATTCCATCTATAGTCAGGCTACTATGGAATTTTTCTTTGATTCTAAATATATAATCAACCAAGCAGACTACAAAGAGGTAGGTAATATAATACATGAAGAATGGTCAGACACATCCTACTACTAATAGTACTAACATCACTTTATGAATGGCCTAATGGCTATTTCCCTTACATTTGGTCTTTTGTTGTCGGACCTAAGAAGTCCTCCTTTAAGTGGTTTTTTCTGCATTAAAAGCTTGTTGTGGGTTCTACTCTATCTTCTTTAGGTTTTTGAGTAGGTCCTTGCTCTCTATGCAATGTGGCTTAAAGTTGTCTTCATATTTTATTTTTTTTAATTGTAAAATTTGCTAAAGTTGTATGGAGGTTTTTTTACAGGGTGGGTGATTTTTGCTATATTTCTTGGTTTGGTATTTTTTTTGGTTTTATTAATCTAGTATGTGACTGAATAAGTTATATAAGTGTTTATGGCTTGTCGTGTCTACCTTGATTTTGTGGTTTTTATGGAAGGAAAGCAACAAAGAGGTCTTTCAAGGTAAAAGGATGTCACTTACAAACTGTTATCATGTGGCCATTCTCTCTACTATTGCTTTGCATGTCACTTCCAAAGGAGTTTCAAAATTGTCTCACATAACCACTATTCTGCATTAGGATGCTCAAGATCATTTTCCCTAATATTGTTCCTAATGTGAATTGCTCAACATATGGAGGTTTCCTAACCTTTTCTACTCATCTGACTGTTAAAGATGAATTGGAAACAGATCTCCATTCTATTAATGTTCAATATTACAATTTCAATGTTGTCCTTGGTTAGTTTGTTGAGATTGAGGTTGCTCTAAAGAAAAGAGAGGACAAAAATATTATGAAATTCATTGATCATAAGGCTAAAGCAACTATGGCTGAGTGTGATCCTTTGGTTAATGTTTACTGGATGGAAAAGGTGTTGGGACCATCATTTAAAAGGAATCCTTAAGTCTTTTTTAAATAAATCTACAAAAAACCATGTTTGATGATTGACTAGTGAGTTATTGAATCTATACTTTGATAGAGGCTACTAGGTTGCAATCTTGGTGTGTTTCCTTCTAGTTCTATATAGTGTGTGACTAATGTAATAGTGATATTTTGGAAAAGAGGAATCTCCTATTGCCAGTCCATGAGTAGATGCCATAATTTTTGAGATTCCATTCTCATCAAAGGATTTAGGTTCCAAGCACATCAGATTGTATAGAAGTTTAACATTTTTGTTGTTTGTTGGCATAAATGGTTATGTTGTAGGGTACAGTTTCTGATAGCTTACCATTAATGGAGAACCAAGAACAGGTTGTTCATGAGCAGCATTGGATAGATTAGTAGAAGCATTGGCATGACTGATTGTGCCTCTCAGTGAACTCTTTGTGCTACTAGTTGCTATGAGAGGTTCATTAACATCATTCTCAACCTGAGCGTTTGATGCATCTTTCAGAAGCTTCACAATATGTTTGATACTATCCATATCTTGTACTATAGCACTAATGAGTTCTTAACTCCCTCCTATGGGTAGTTTGGTGCTCAAATGGTTTTCACGTCATATCTGCTTGTTTCAAAGTTTGTAATGGCTTTGTGACTTTTGTATTTGATGGAGGCAATGCCATTAGATAGAGTAGCAGAAGCATTGGAATGATTGATTGTGCCTCTGAGTGAACTCTCTATGCTACCAGTAGTGATGAGAGGTTCATTAACATCATTCTCAGCCTAAGCATTTGATGCATCTTTTAGAAGCTTTGCAATATGTTCGACACTATCCATATATTGTACTGTAGAACTAATGAGTTCTTCTCTCCCTCCTATGGGTAGTTTGGTGCTCAAATGGTTTTCACATCATATTTGCTTGTTTCAAAGTTTGTAATGGCTGTGTGACTTTTGTATTTGATGGAGGAAATGTCATTGGATAGAGTAGAAAAAGCATTGGAATGACTGACTGTGCCTCTGAGTGAACTCATTGTGCTACTAGTAGTGATGAGAGGTTCATTAACATCATTCTCAACCTAAGCATTTGATGCATCTTTCAAAAGCTTCGCAATATGTTCGACACTATCCATATATTGTACTACAGAACTAATGAGTTCTTCTCTCCCTCCTATGGGTAGTTTAGTGCTCAAATAGTTTTCACATCATAGCTGCTTGTTTCAAATTTTGTAATGGCTTTGTGACTTTTGTATTTGATGGAGGAAATGTCATAAGCTTCGACCACCTCTACCTCAGTCTCTATAAGTTCCATGAAAACCACTAACCATTTCATCTAGTTTGATGGTTTGATGCATTTCTAATGAACTATAGATCAACGCACTACATTTATTGTAAACATTATACCATAAACTCTAAGCAATGCACTCATCAAATGTTCCTAGATACCAATCTTTGTTCCCTGAAACTCTTCCAATCTTAGTGTGCCACTTTTCGTAGTGTATGTGCCTGGAAATTTATATCAGGGGAATTGTAGAGCTTGATTATGTCAATGCTAACATTTCTATCCATCAATTAATATCAGTGAAATATAATTAATTTCACATTACATATTAATATTTAAGATAACGATTATAATTTTAGATTGGTTTAAATGCCATAAATTAAGATTATAATTTCAAATTGGTTTAAATGTCATAAATTAATATTATAATTTCTTATTGGTTTAAGCAACATAGTATAAGTTAAAAGATTTTTTTAGATGGTTCATCTTAAATTACATTAATAATTGAGTTGAAAGAGTGTGATTTTAGATGATCAATCTGGTTCATCTTAAATTACATTAATAGTTGAGTCTCATCCAAGAAAGAATGTGATTTCAAATGAGTAGTCTAAGTAAGTCAAATCTTGAAATGTATTGTTTAAGTCTGAAATATAAATTCATCTAAGTAAATTAAAACCAAAATGAACTGTACTGAAAAACAATCAAAGCACTACAAACCATTTCATAGAATAATATAAACAATACATTTTCATGTTAACCTGATTGTTTTTTTGTGCAATATAAAGAAAAAATGAGTGAAGTTAGAAATTCATAGAATTAAAATGCAGTCACAATCTAAAGGTTTATTTCTTGCTTTGACCAACCAAATCTAAATTTCAGTGCATTCAGTAATAGCAAAAATGTATACACGCACCATGACAATCTTCATTTTTTAACCGAAAAATATTTTTAAACAAAATGTATTCTAGTGACTAATTTACGACACAAGTGGATATAGGTTCCAACGATCGTGAAAATAGAACATGAACACTTCCAAGCAGATATGAAGAAGAGTTCTTATCCTTTCTGTTTGGCATGTATTTACCCATCTCTTTCTCCTCCTTCCAAGAATATTTGACTTGCACTTTAGAGCCTTATTCAAACATTTCCCCAATAAAGGGGGAACTTAAGGAAAACCAAATATGTCAAGAAATATTATTATTATCTTCTACACTCTCAAATCCATGGCCAAACCTTACTCTTTTGGATCTTTCTTTGTCTTCTCCTTCCTCTTGATTTACTTCTAGTTCTACTAAAAAAACAAGGCTATATCTTATAAATCATTAATTTTGAGTAAAGATAATCAAGATTCTCTAGTAAATAAATTACATTAATGCCTCCCAAAATATTTTGACATTCACAATGCCCATTTTAAAGATGAAAATCTAATTTGTTAGTTCAGGTATGGGCAGAGTACAAGTTCATGGTCCAGGAACACCACTATGGCATATTTTTCCCAGGTTTGGTACAACTGGATACAATATAAAAATAATATTAAATTAAAAATATACTTGACTATAATATATTTAACTATCAAATACCTGGGACAAAGGTTTCCACAAAAAAATGATTCATATATTTAAGTTGTATGTGGTTCATTATGATATGAATTATAATTTAGCATTTAATATATAATTGAATATATTTGTATTGTATTATTTATTAAATTATCTTTAATTTAATATATTAATATATTAAATTAACATATAAAATATTAACTTTAACATTATATTATAATATATATACTATATAATATGTAACATATATAACATCTAATATATAATTTAATATATTTGGCAATAGTGTTATAACATTACATTTTATATGTTAATGATGTTTATCTACCCCCGGGGGTCTTTGGACTCGTCTGCTCCGTATCATGTTGGACTATGTTTATCCTATGCTTACTGTTGCTTTTTGGTTTTTGATATGACTTGCTGTGGGTGATGGCTTGGTTCTCTCTGTTGTCACTGTGATGTTAGTGTGCTTACTCTGGATGGCCTTTGGTGCCTTGTATTGATGGGACAACACCCTTGTTTTTGCTACTTTTTATATCAAAAACATTACATTTTAATTTTTAATAATGTAATATATTATTTTTTTAATAATTTAATATGCTTTTAATATATTATATTATTACATTATTTTTAGTACATATTATGTTAATAATCTAATATATATTAAATTAACTTTGTGATGAGAGGTAAGATTAGTTTGAGTTTTTACTTATATTTATAATAAATTTATTTATTTTTCATTAAAAAAATATTGTTTAAATAACATAATTCATATGTTTAGTTTCAACATAAAAATATAATAATGATGAAGTAGATGACTTTTATTTTTTTAATTATTTAATTAAATTTTTATATTTTAATATGTCAAATATCATTAAATTTATTTTGAAAATTTTAGTAAATATTTTAAAAATAAATTTAAAAATATAATAACTAGTAATTAAGAGTTTTTAAAAATATAATACTAATTAATATAAAATTGTAAACTATATATGAGTTAAATTCTATATATTATTAATATTTTTTGAATCAACTATGAAATTTTCAAACTAATCTAATTGAAAAAAAATTAATCTTTTAATTAAATAAAATATTTACTTTAATATATAGGGCTTGGGGGCAGCCATAGCCACATCATGTTTGGCTTACGATGATAAGGTATGTGACTAGGAATTTGCAACATCATGAAATTGTTTTTAAACTCAACCTTTCTTTAATATTTAAGAAATCTTTTGATTAAATAAAACATCAAATTTGAAACTTTATTTTAAAATAAACTATTCTCCCTTTTCTTTTATCTTTAATAATTATTTTATTGTACATTAGCTTTTTATATTTAAATAATTTGATATCTTTGACAAAAAAACTTATTTCTTCATTTATAATAACCATAAATAAATTATTTCAAACAAAACATTTATTACTAATTTATATTTTAATAAAATATTTTAATTATTTTAATCTATCCAATTTGATTTAAAATATTTATACAATTATTAAACATTTTGTGTTCTAAATTATTTTTACTAAACCATAATAATTCTATTATAAACCCTAATATATTTGATTTTTGTTTTATTTATTTATTTATTTTAAAATAGTTAAACTCAAATCTACTTTTAAATTATAAAGACTGTGAAGATAAATAATTTATACAAGAAATGAGGAAAATCAAATCTAAGCCCCTAAAAGGTCCATTTTTATAATAAGGGGAATGTCATTACCTTTGTCATACTTCATTTTTCCTTCTAACTGAAGCTCTTTTAAATGATTTGTTGTTGTAATGTGCTAATGCCTTCCAATTTGAATCTATGACCTCTTTTCCTAGAGCACCACCTTCAAACCCAAAATTAATATAATTTATTATTTTATTTTAATATCTTCTTAATTGAGTGCATTAATTTTTTTTAAGTATTTAAGATCGTAATTGATGTTGGGATGGAAACTGGACAACTGAATTGGACATGTGGAAACTCTCATGGTAGTGGAGGTAACAACATGAAGGAGACAAAGGAAGCAACTAATAGTAATACTCAAATCAAAGAGAAAATATATGCTCCCAAGCCACCAAAGGGTCACCTAGGTCGCTCTATTGGATCAAAAAATACAATAGCCAATTACTTGAAGGAAATGGAGGTTAATGTTTTGGAAGTTGCAGTAGGTTATGATGTGTTATAGTGCTTAACTTAGTACTGTAGGAGGCATGGCATAAATGTGGGTGTTTTTGGAGCATGTGGAACTATGAGTTGTGCAACAATTTATCAGCCTAGGAGGAAACTTCAATTCTTGTCTAACCTAACTAAATTAATATCTCTATATGCATATTTTTCTGCTTCCTTGTGCTCTTTGACTATAATGCTTGGTAGCTCTCAGTTTTGAGTTGAGCAAAGATTCGTTGGCAGTAGGCTTTTTGGTAGTTGGCTTATAACAAGTGCTTTTGTTTATGTTATTTTTTCTCCTTCTATTAATCCATCATGCCATAAGGTTAGTTCTAATGGTGAAGATGAAAGTAGTAGTAACATTATACTTTTGATTCAACCCCCAATTCTAAACATCCATTTACAATGGCTAAAGAACATGGTTCATATCTTGGTGCATATCCGATGAATACTTCATTTCCAAATACAATCAATGCTACCCTTCATGAAAATGCTACCTAGAGGTAGGGAAGAGGACCCAGTAGTTGAGCACCCTAACTTTGCGCTTCTCAAAATCCTCCTTGGAAATTTCAAAAAAATCACTTTTTTTTACAGCAGCTTGCTTAGTAATGCCCCTACTTATAACTAAGGTTTTAGGGCCACATCATCAAATATGATGTCACATTAGCATGCTTTTGGTTGAGGTGTCCAAAAAAATGACCAATACTTGTGCACTAAATAATATTTTATTGGTGTGTTGATGTGGCACCACATGATTTGTTGCTTTTTTAGATCTAAGGAATACATATTATTCAATTATTGGTAGTTATCATCAACACTAACAAATTTAAAGTCACAAACTATTGGTTCAATATTATTAAAATATTGGACATTAAATCAACAGATGTTATAACAACTATTGAAACATGCTCAACTACTAGGTACTTTCCCCTAAGTGTTTTGATTAGAGGTAAAAAATAGGTTTTGAAGGGGCCCAGAATCCATTACAAAAAGGAACAGCTGAATCAAAAAGGAAACAGCATTAAACAACCATCAGCCCAAAGTCAGCAAACCACCAGCCAAAAAGCAGCCATAAATTGGCAAACACCACTACATATTGTTCAAAATTTCAACAGCTTCCATCTCACTAGCAACAAGTTTTTGTCCCTTAACCCCAGTATTAGAAACCTCAATACCCAAGGCCCTAGCCTGATTTTTCATTCTATTTCTAGTCCTAACTGCAGGCCCACCAATTTTTACCTCACAACTCAAAATAGAACCTTTAGCAGCACCCTTAGCAGCAACATAATCCTCCCCAGTCAGCTTTCCCCTAAGTGTTGTTACAAGTTAATTATTCTTTAGTTTTGAAATTTTTAGATTATGAGATGTCTTTATAACTATAAGGGATAGTGGCTTAGTTTAAATCTAATCAACATTTTAAAAGTTGTTTTGTATGCTACATTTTGTGGTTTTTCACATTCCAAAATTTTGAAAGAATACACAAGTCTTTATAAAATACATTGAATGTAGGAAAACTTTATAAACTAAAGGCTAGTAGGCTTGCAATATAATGTAAGGTATTGTGGTTGTTTCATATAAAAGGATGTGCCTTGTTGGGAGTCTAAGAAGTAGCTTGTGTCTCAAAAGAACCCAATCAATGATATAATCTTGATAAATATATTTAAGATGGTTTGATTAGTGCATACAAAAATTTATTTTATTTATTTTTTCTATTTTAAAGAAATCTAACAATATGAATCTGATAAGGAGGAATTTTTTGCAGTGTCAAGTTATGATATTGATAACTCTATACTCTTTGAGTCAAACTCATTGCCTCATATTTCATGAGTAGTAGTTTGGAGTAACCCATATCTCATGAGAATGAATGGTCCACTCAAATCTCATTGCATCTAGGTGATGCACACAGAGATGAAACATTGGGACTTTCCAAGAGATCATTTATCCCAATTTACTTTGAATCAAGTGTGCTTAACCATGGAGTTTCCCCCAAAGTCAACCCCACTTATCTTTCTTTTGTAGGAAACTTCATGGTTATGCATGCTTGAGTTGGAGTATTACTAGGTTGGGTGACCTTCCACAAAGAAAGTACATATGCTTCATCCATGTGTGAATCACCTAGATGAAATGAGTGCTAAATGGACCATTCATTATCATTAAAAATAAGTTCAAGAAAATCACTATTTATGAAATAAATTGATGAATTTGACTTAAAAACTATACAATTGTATCTTAATATTAATATCATAAAATGAATCTGACCTTAATGAAGATGATTTTGATATTGTGATATTCCAAAATATTGGATGTTAAAAACTGACAAGGAATAAAATGGGCTTCAGATGTACACAATATTCAAAATGTCTATTGAATCAGGCATTTATGTTAATCTATGCCATCTGTTATGGTTTCTAAATATCACGATGAATTGAAAAACACATATCGATAAGAAAATCTCTGAAGTAGTTGTTCTTGCTATCTTAGATATGTTCAGATGTTCTTGCTAGTATCTTAGATATGTTCAGAACTATAAAGAAATGAGGCCCAATAAGAATCTAAAAGGTAGTTTTTACCTTAGAAAAAAACTAATGATACATGATTCTATTTAGATTTTTTTTTTTTAATTTTTAAAATTGTGCAATTGAACTCTATATGAACCTCAGATCCATATAAGTTCTATAGGAATCTAGAAAATAGCCACATACTGCTTGATGATTTTATCCAGCAATTTTAGTTCATTTTAATTTTTTCTGTAGAATTAACACTCTATCAATTCACAACTTAATCTTCTGCCTTTGTAAATCAGTGGAACCTCATAGTTTGATGTTTTTCTTTCCAAATTTGTTTCGCTATTTATTTATATAGATGTAGGCACATATATTACTAACTGGTTTTGCTTTATGCGTTTGGAGAAAGTGCTAAGAAATCTTTATTTCCATTGGACCAGTTAATAATTTCTTAGATTTATACATTTGGTGAAAGTGTATCACAGTCTGATTATTTTTATTTTTATTCCATATCACCTGAATAAGGTCATAAAATTTAAACTCAGACTTTGCTTTTGTTTGATATTCAGCAAGCTAAGATCGCAGAGGCAAGGAGATTCAACCCAGGGCATCCGAGAAATCTAATTAAGACCTTTCATTGATGTGGCTTGAAAATAAGGGAGAAACCACAATTACAATTTTTTTGATGAGTAAAAGTGTCAGTTCTGAATTACAATTTTGATATCAGCTTTTAATTGAAGTCATTTTACATTGCTGGTTATAAAGAGGTATATGTATATATGTATTGAAGTTAACATTGACACTGATTGGAGGCATATGTATTATAAGTATTTTTGTGAACAAGGATTATTTGCTTCCAAACGACATCAGGTAAATTCATCACCAGTAATTTATCATAGGAAAATTCACTGTCAACAATTCACACAGGAAGATTGATCATCATGACAAATTCACTTCAAGAAGAATTTGTAGGTGGCCGTGAATTTTCCAGTGGTGAATCTGGCGGTGAATTGCTGGCCGTGAATTTTTCTAGAGCCCTTCCAAACATAGTAGATCTCAGAAAACTTGGAAGTCTTAATAAAATATTTTATTTCTCCATGCATTTCTGAATAGAAATGCATATGAATGGTCAAACAATAATAAAATAAGAAAATATAGTTGTAAGTTGGTTAATTTACAAATTATATAATTATATATATTTTTATTATGAGTAAATGTGTTTGATGGCTCGTTATGAATTGAAAAGATTTGAATTTTTAAAAGGTTTAAATTCTTGTACAATTATGAGACAATTAATTTAAAATCTAAAACATAATAACTAAACAATTAGATTATAAGAGACAAAATTGATACAAAATACTAAATTAACTACAACAAAACAACCAACACTATTAAAAGATCAGAGAACAGAATTTAAACAATCCCTCATCCACCATTAGGCCCCCTTTACTTTCTAGCAGAAAAGACAATGTGTAAATATTCCAAACAAATTTTGGAGGGCTTTCTTCCTTCTATGCACCACAGTCCACCAGCCTTTATTGCACTCTTCAACAAAACAACAAACATTTTATATTTTTTATATTTGATTATTTATAAATTTAAATGTAAGAACGTGCTTAAAAAAATTATAATTTTGTATAAATTTATACACTTTTTGTCAACCATAATGTGTAATGCTAAAAAAAAATTCAAAATGATTAGGAACAAAAGAAAGAAAAATAAATTAAAAAAATCAAATTATTTATATTTATATATATAATTAAAATAGAGAAATAAATTAAATTTTAACTACTTTTTAAATAATATAATTTTAAAAAAAAATTAAATATATAAATAATAATAATTTATTATATAACATTAATCAATAATAAAAAATATATCATTTGTGATATGATTTGATGATTACATACAACAATTCATTATTATTTCTATTTTGAGAGAGTTTTATAATGGAATTCGTGTGTTTATAAAAACTCTGCCTTAAATCAAGGAGAGTTCTTGAAATCATCACCTTTCATTTATTTTTTATGTAAATTTTGATATTTTTAAAATAAATATTAAAAAATAAAACATATACTAACATATATATATATATATATATATATATATATATGTAAATATATATATTCCATAAAGGTGAATAAAGGCATCTTGAGGTGATCGAGTAAATTTTGGAATGAATTTGTAACTGATTTCAAAACTATTTTTGAAGCAGTTTGATCTTCTAGGCATTTTGGGCGCTCCTCTTGCTCCTATGCGTGTTAGTAGTGATCCGTGAGAAATCCACTGATGATGCTGGCATAAAATTAGTTTTTCATTTCCAAAAATTCACAAGTACTTCGTTTCCTCACTTCTATTTTAACTCTGGATGGTGAACACGGCTACAAGGAGAACTGTTCCTATTTTTTTCTTGGCTTATTTAGACATGAAGGGATAATCTTGACCAATGTAGAAGCTCAATCTCTACATTATTTATCTAAATAACAATATTTTCTTGTTAAATAATAATTCAGAGGATTTAGAGGACCTTC
The DNA here is from genome assembly GCA_007258455.2 of Sequoia sempervirens. Lineage (NCBI taxonomy): Eukaryota > Viridiplantae > Streptophyta > Pinopsida > Cupressales > Cupressaceae > Sequoia > Sequoia sempervirens. Next base: position 1,794,749 of record VDFB02058242.1, read on the forward strand.
ATCTCCCTACCTAGTACTCATAGCCTTCCTTTTGAAGTAGCATTGGTCTTATTGTTTGAATCCTCAATACCTAGCTCTGCACTTTTCCTTCAAAGTTACATCTCATTGTTGTTTGGTTTGATTTGCAGGGATCTTGGCTTGAAGAGGTTTTGTTAAAGATCTTGATTTGTTTTTATGAGTTTATGTTGTGATTTGTGTACAATTTGTGCTTCATGTGTGGCAATGTGGAATTAGGGTTTTTAAGCGAACATGAAAAACCAACACTTCAAAATCTTAGGAATAATAAGATATCAAGAAATGTATCTTAAGGAAAGAGCATCAATTGAAAAGATGTCGCATGGGAATGAGCTCCTTCCACTAAGAAGCATATACTTGTAAATATATTATGAGATGTCTTGTCCATTCGCAATGTCTTAAGTTCTCATCTGATTCTCAACATGGAGGGAGGTCACATAAAGGTTGGGGTGCCAAAATTAGAAGGGTATGGTATAGTTTCTGCATCAATTTGACTTGCCTTATCATAATGAAGGAGCTTCAAATTAAAATATGGCATATAGATCAAATGGTGTTTGTTTGGTGAGAAGCATTTACCAGTAAAGATACTTATAGGACATCTTATCCATTCACAATCTCTTAAACCCTCTTTTGATTCCCAACTTGGCTGGAATTTATAAAATGGTGAAGGTTCCAAAATTGGAAGGTTTACCAATAGTTTTTGCATCAACTAGACTTGAACAATAGTAATGAAAGCACCTTGTGCATTGTATGCCTCCAATAGGCAATTTTGTAAAATTTGTATTTTCATCATGAAGTGCATGTAAAATGGTCATATGTGGACCCATTATAATGTGTTTGAATCAATTGTTTAGGTCTCTAGGAGGTTTGGTGGTCAAAATGTTAAAAAGTGCAAAAACTTGCAATTGTTGTCAACAATGCAAAAGTTGCAAAATTGCAAAGTTGTGGGAAGATGAAGAAACATTTTTGTAAGAAGAGAAAGTGGGTTGGTTATAACTATTGGGGAATCCAAGAAGACTATGGGAAACATATTTAAAAAATTTGTAATGGTGAGTAAAGCATAATACTTGTAATCTTGAAACAATTTTGGTAATAAAAGTACTCTAATCTATTGTAGCAGCATTTTCTCTCATATTTCTAGCCTTGTACAGACTATACCACAAGCTTGGGCTTCAATTTCTGTTTGGTTTCATAGTTTAGAGTTTTAGCTAACATTTGGGAGTGACTTGAAGGTTTTCTATCAAGTTTAGTGAAAATAAGAGCAAGTTTACAGAGGACTGCCTAAAAGCCCCTTAAATTGAGGGTTTGAGAGTCTACGTTGTAAATAGCAACTATTCCACTAATTTAGGCATTCTAGGTCAATGGAATAGGTTAATGTAGGGTTTTTTTTATTGTTATGTATCTCTACAAATACAGAGGAGGGTTGAAAGCAAGAGTCATGTTGTTGTCCCAAGTGAATTTTTAGTGTTTTCCATGCAAGAATGATGCCTACAAGTTGTGAAATGAAGAAAAGATAGTGGTCAAGGTTGGGAAATGGTTTATTTTGCTTGTACAGACCTATTCTTAGGTGTTTGAAGCAATGGCTAGGTGTTTGGAGGTTGGTAATGCATATTTTCATCAAACCCTCATTGAATGAAGCATAGTTCAAGCTTTAAGGGTTTCTTGATTTACTGCTTTAGGAAATGATTTCCTTGAGAAAGATGGTTGATTTGGGGGTTTTATGACCTGTTACAATGCTTCCCATGGTTATTTTTGGTTTTGGAGTTGTTTTGTGGGTACTTGCTTTGTTATTTTGGCCTATTTAAAGCCTAAAATTTATGAACAATCCATTTTTATGATATATATATTTTTAAAAAGTATACCTGTTGCTAAAGTATGTTGAATGAGGCTAAAATGGATTCCTGAAAATGTAATTAGTTTTTGGAGACTCAAGGTGCTTTAGGAGATATACCCAAGTTTGTTGTTATCAACTACTACTAGCATTTAGTGACTTGGGTGTGAATGTTGAAAGTGCTGATGAATCAAAGTTTTCCTAAGAGGGTTTTTGCTTTGATTTAGTCAAAATAATGATGATGAAAGTTTTTTAGGGTCTAAGAAGAGTTTAGAAGCAATATTTTTGGATTTGGTGTCTTTTTTTCATATGGAATCAAGTGTTAAAGAGGTGAAGTTTTGTTTAAAGTTTAAGTGATTGTTCAGTGATTTTCTCAAGTTGTGTTTTGGGGTCTTAAGAACCCTTGAAGTGTGTATATGCTCTGTATCATTCTACCAATACATAAGCTGAATTTTCTGACCAATTGTTATTTCAAAGTCTTTGTTTCTTTTAAACACAAATACTTCATTTTTACTTCTCTTTTTTTTCTCATCATGTTGAATATTTTAATTAAATTGAAATATGAGGCTTTTCTATCACTTTTTT
>VDFB02058242.1:1797279-1911656 GCA_007258455.2 Sequoia sempervirens
TCATACATGATTGGTTAGTCAAGAATTTGTGGCATGAAATTAGGTACTAATGATTTTGATAGTATTTAATTCTTTTCTAAAGCCGCATGTTTATATCACTCTAACAAAAATAGGGGTCTTACATTTGAGAGATGAATATCCCTTAGATAGATAAAGCTAGCATCTCTACTTTTGTATCAAATTATAATGAATCAATATCCTTTTACAAGTAATTATAATGATTTAGTATGGCAAGTCTATCCTTAATGCATAAAGTTTTTATAATTGTAAATAAAAATTCTCTCTTACAAAATTTGATTCAAGTCTTTTATATGTTGGTTGATTTAATTGTTGATTCAAAGGAAAATGTGCAAAATAACAATCTTCATATCTTAAATTTATTTTTGTTTAGTACATAATAGTGATATAATATGAAAAGTGGTAGACATGAACATGTATATCTTTTTTATTTTCTTAACATCTAGATAAAAAAATTGGTGTTATCAAGGATTAGGAAGTACATTTCTAGAATGCTTCTTATTATTTTAAAAAATACTTCAAATTTTGATTAAGATAAATTGCCTAAAATGGATTGACCTTTTCTTGATAAGGTAAAAGGTAGAAGATAAAATAAACCTTTGAATTTTAAATAAATTACGATTCCAAAATTATAGTTGAAATATTTTGTCGATATAAATTTTTTGTGGATAATCATTTGAGATTCATTTTCAAGGAAGTACTCTATATTAAATTGTGATTTAAGATCTATTGATTTGATTTGGGGGGCTAGATGTAAAATAAATTTTGGTTCATGGTTTTATAATACAAGTCTATTATACTTTTATAATTATGTGTATACATTAGAAGTCAAGAAGTAGATAGAGAGAGTTTCTAGATTCTACACAACTAACTGCATGCAACATAAAAGGTATTTAATTCATGTGGTTCTTTGATAGTTTTGATTGTTCTCATCAACCACTATATGCCTCTCTTTTTGAAGGGTAGGGACACTACTAAATTGGGATAAATATAGGTGACCACTATGTCTATGGTTGGAGGAAAATTTCTTGTATGTTGTGTTGGGTCCCTTTCATTTTGTATGTCTTAGTCATATTTCACCCATTGTTGATAACTTATTCAATAAATTTTAATGGACCTTTATGATTCAAAGTATCTCCTTTTATGTTCTTGTTTTCCCTCTTATTCTTTTGCCAGTTATCTATACTGAAAAAAATAAAATGGTTTCTTTGTGAGATTCAAAACCCTTTGGAGACTTGGAACCTTAGGTTCCAAGTTTGTATTTCCTCTTGCAACCACATTCTCCATTCAAATATTGTTCTTGATCCCATCTAGACCCTAATTCTAGGAAAGAACTTGGTATTTTTGTTGGAGTGCAGTTAACATTGAGACGAGGGGGGGTGAATCAATGTTTTTAATTCTTTTAACAATTTTCATATGATGAATGAACTTATACTATAAAAATGAAATGAATAGATGATGAACAAACACATTAAAAGATTGACACAATGATTGTATTGAGTGGAAACTCTCTTGGGGAATAAAACCACCCGAACTTCGTAGCACCCCTCCATTTTGGGTCTTTTGATCATACAATGTTTTCCTTGTTATACTTTGTTCTGCTATTACCTTGACTATAGTATTTGGTTACTTTTGACCGCTAACTGTTAAACGATGTGAACGTTATATTTTGATGTGATGGTATTTTATTCTGATGTTATCGTGATGGCATGTTTTGGATTAGCTTAACATATATTTGAATTAATGATGTTTTATGCTTTTGATTTTATTATTGATGTTAGATGTGTCAGTTAGAAATTCTATATTGGTGAAGGGGACAGGATGGTATTACTCGCTTGTGAGCGCCCTATAATTCCATGATTTCCTCTTCACAATGTGTTTTATTATATTATATATATGCATGCATGACACTCATTTTGTTATAAATTGAAATAATTGAAAACCTTTGGTAATTTATAAATCAAAACAACAGAGAGAGTGAGTCACTAAATTAATTGTAACTACAAATTTACGAATTGGGTAGGGCTGTATTTTTTATATGATTTAAACGAATTGATGACGCACCTTTAGTAAAAATTTTAAAGAAAACCCAGATCTAAAAACAAAAGTTATTAAAGCCGTAACAGACTCATTTTGTGATTAATATTGTTTGAAAATTGTAAAAAAGGGAAATACATAGAAAAAAATTGTAAAAGAGGATAATACACAAAAAAATAGCTAACTTAAGAGACAGAGAAATAAGATAGAAATGTATGCTTCAGCATATACAAGATTTTTATTGATGTATATCTATTACATATGCCTCAATTATTTACAGAGGTCTTTAGGCAGTGGAGAAAATAAGATTTATTTGCATGGAAAGTAATAACATTAACATATAAAATAAGAGAAGATATGGTAAAGTGGTGAGTGAGTCAGATTTCATATCTTATCTTGATAAGTGGAGTGAGTCAAATTCCATATCGTATCCTGATTAATGGAGTGAATCAGATTTCATCAATGAGTGGAGTGAGTCAAATTCTATATATTATCTTGATAAGTGGAGTGAGCTAGATTTCATATTTTATATTGATAAGTGGAGTGAGTCAGATTCACTGTACTCATTGATGAAATCTAACTCACTCCACTAATCAAGATAAGATATGGAATCTGACTCATTCCACTTATTAAGATAAGATATAGTATCTAACCCACTCACCACTTTACCATATCTTCTCTTATTTTATATGTTAATGCTATTACTTTTCATGCAAGGAAATCTTATCTTATTTTCTCCACTGCCTAAAGACCTCAATAAATAGCTGAGGCATATGTAATATTAATAGAAGTCTTTAGACAGTGGAGAAAATAAGATAAGATTTTCTTGCATGAAAAGTAATATTATTAACATATAAAATAAGCGAAGATAAGATAAAAAAGATAAGATATGGTAAAGTGGTGAGTGAGTTAGATTCTATATTTTATCTTGATAAGTGGAGTAAGTCAGATTCCATATCTTATTTTGATTAGTAGAGTGAATCAAATTCCATCTGATAAGGTGGGTGGTCCCGATTCACTCCATATAATCAAGATGAGGATATGAATCGACTCACTCGGCTTATAAAAGAATGGATATGGAGTCCGGAGCACATTCCTGCTTTACCATGCCTTTATATGCTATCTTCTCTTATTTTATATGTTAATACTATTATTTTCCGTGCAAAGAAATCTTATTTTATTTTCTCCACTACCTAAAGACCTCTATAGATAATTGAGGCATATGTAATATTAATAGAGGTCTTTAGACAGTGGACAAAATAAGATAAGATTTCCTTGCATGGAAAGTAATAGCATTAACATATAAGAGAAGAGAAGATATGGTAAAGTGGTGTATGCGTTAGATTCCATATTTTATCTTGATTAATGGAGTGAATCAGATTCCATATCTTATCTTGATTAATGGAGTGAGTCTGATTCCATCAATGAGTGGAGTGAGCCAGATTTCATATTTTAGTGGAATGAGTCACACCTTATCCTTAGGAGAAATTACTTCCAACACTCCCCTTTAATTTCGAACACATATGCTTCAACATTCACAATGCTCAAATTTTTATCTTTGCAACTTCACATTTCTTCACTCATTCACAATTTTCTTTCATTGATGTTTCAACCTCTAAAATCTTCAAATACTATAGATCGAACCTAAGAAATCCCATGTTTTTGTTGGGATGCTATTGTCATGCTTGGATTTAAGAAATTATAAAGTAGATTATTGAATTGTTGGTTGTCATTTCGTCATGATCTTTCTCTCAATCCTGATGTTGGACAAAATGAATTAATTATGTTTTTGATATGATTTATTTAAAAAAAATGGTTATTATTATGATTATGATTATTATCATTTGAAAATGATAAATGATTTATTGATTTCTTCTGAATAGAAGAAACAACTGTTTATTTTATTATGATTTAAAAACAATTAAGGAATTGAACAAATGGTTTAAATTTCATCTTTTGTCTGAAATAGATGTCATTAAGTTAGTTTTATTAAGGCTATAAATTATTGAATGTTAATGAAGGAAGTGGATTTAGGAAATCCAAACATAGATTTGATCCCTATTTGATTGACCTTCTTGAATGTGCACTTCTTCTGTTTCACTTTAGGGAAGTTGATTAGAAGGGTTGTTAAGTTTTCTAGAAGGGGTTTAACTTTTGAGGCTGCATTATTATATTAGTCAACCTTTGTTTTGCTTTAGGTAGTGCATATAGTTGTATCTTGTTGTTTTACCCAGTTTTCATGAATGATGATGGTTTATGTCTCTTTTGGTTCAGAAGTGGATCATGTGTTTCATGTCTCCTGTGGAAGGAGTGGGTTATGTGTTTTGTTGTCTCCAGTGTTTGGAGAGGGTTTTGACTTTTGTTGCCTCTAGTGTTTGGAGTGAGTTTCATTTTGTGTTCCTCCTAAAGTTGGAGTGGTTTATCTTGTTGGTATGCACTTGGGATTTCCCTTGGTGATTAGTTTTATTTGGTATGTTGTCAAGTAGAAGAGTGGCTTATGTTAGGGGCCAGAGCCCAAAGAGGTAAACTAAAAAACTTTCAGAAGTGGTTAATCAAGTGATAACTAAATCAATGTACTTAGAAGTTAGGTAGTATTTCACACTAATTAAGATAATTGAGTCTCACTCATAGACAGAAGGGCTTGTATAGACTTGGCATGGGACGGGAAGACTTGAAATGGCAAGGTCATCTATCTTGTCCTTATGAGAGGTATTTGATTCCGCATGAATGAGCATGGGTGTCGGAATTCAATAGAGGCCACCAAGACAACCCATAGTGGGGGTCGAAGCCTATGAAGATTCTCAAAGGAGATCCCTTGTCGAGCTGTGTGATGACAATCTTTCTACGATAATATTTGGTATTTGGTTTTATGAGTTTGGTCTTCTTATCATTCTTGATCTGTTCTATTTCTGGAAGCAATGTGACTTATGTCAGTAATATTAGAGTTGTTCTTGTATTATTCATATAGTTGTTTGGTTCATGTTATTGGTTGTGTCAGTGTGAGTTAGTCTGTGTATAGAGGTAGATGGTCTTGCCTAAGATTCCTTGTTACTATCTCCTAAGCATGGGGGGTGAGCCTTTGGGTATCACATGGTTGGGTGGAACATGCACCTTAATCTATTGGGTCTTCTTATTTTTGTGGTGCACTAGGGTCAAAAATAAGGAGATAAAAAAATTAAAGGAAGGTGTTTAAAGTAGTAAAAGGACAAGTGAATTTGTTAATGGATTAAAAAGTATGGTTGAATGCCGCAACATTCTAGATTTTTTTAAGCATGTTTGAGACTAGCAGAGCCTAGTAGGATTCTCGAGCACCTATAGTGTGACTTTATTGAAGGTGTTGACAAAAAAAAAGATTTCACACCTGAACTGACAATGGACTGGTATTTCCTAGGTTCAATATGTAGTATTTGAATATTTTAGATGTTGAAACATCAATGAAAGAAAATTGTGAAAGAGTGAAGAAATGTGAAGTTGCAAAGATAAAAATTTGAGCATTGTGAATGTTGAAGCATATGTGTTAAAAATGAAAGGGGAGTGTTGGAAATAATTTCTCCCAAGGATAAAGTGTGACTCACTCCACTAAGATATAGAATCTAACTCACTCCACTCATTGATGACATTTGACCCACTCCACTAATCAAGATAAGATATGGAATCTGACTCACTCCACTTATCAAGATAAGATATGGAATCTAACTCACACACCACTTTACCATATCTTCTCTTATTTTATATGTTAATGTTATTACTTTCCATACAAGAAAATCTTATCTTATTTTCTCCACTGCCTAAAAACCTCTATTAATATTACATATTCCTCAACTATTTATAGAGGTCTTTAGGCAGTGGAGAAAACAAGATAAGATTTCTCTGCATGGAAAGTAATAGCATTAACATATAAAATAAGAGAAAATAAGATAAGAGAATATATGGTAAAGTGGTGAGTAAGTCAGATTTCATATCTTATCTTGATAAGTGAAGTGAGTTAGATTCAATATCTTATTTTGATTAGTGGAGTGAGTCAAATTCCATCAATGAGTGGAGTGAATCTGACTCACTCCACTTATCAAGATAAGATATAATATTTGACCCACTCCACTCATTGATGGAATCCGACTCACTCCACTTATCAAAATAAGATATGAAATCTTACTCACTCCACTAATTAAGATAAGATATGAAACCCGACTCACTCCACTTATCAAGATAAGATATGGAATCTAACTCACTCACCACTTTACCATATCTTCTCTTCTTTTATTTTATATGTTAATAATATTACTTTCCATGTAAGGAAATTTTATCTTATTTTCTCCACTGCCTAAAAACCTCTATTAATATTACATATGCCTCAGCTATTTATAGAGGTCTTTAGGCAGTGGATAAAAACAAGATAAAATTTCTTTGCATGGAAAGTAATAACATTAACATATAAAATAAGAGAATATAAGATAAGAGAAAATATGGTAAAGTGGTGAGTGAGTTAGATTTCACATCTTATCTTAATAAGTGGAGTGAGTCAGATTCCATATTTTATCTTGATTAGTAGAGTGAGTTAGATTTCATTAATGAGTGTAGTGAATCTGACTCACTCCACTTATCAATATAAAATATGAAATCTGAATCACTCCATTCATTGATGGAATTTGACTCACTCCACTTATCAAGATAAGACATGGAATCTGACCCACTCCACTCATTGATGAAATCTGACTCACTCCACTAATTAGGATAAGATATAAAATCTGACTCACTCCATTTATCAAGATAAGATATGAAATCTGACTCACTCACCACTTTACCATATCTTATTTTATCTTATCTTCTCTTATTTTATATGTTAATGCTATTACTTTTTATGCAAGAAAATCTTATCTTATTTTCTCCACTGCCTAAAGACCTTTATAAATAACTGAGGCATATGTAATAGACATACATCAATAAAAATCTTATTGTAATACCCCCATGTTTACTGATACTATTTACTACTATTGTTTGCTTTTATATGTTAGTGTGATACTAAATTGTGATGGTGATTGATTCATCGATTTGGTGTGTGTGGTTGCGTAGTTTAGTTGATTGCTACAATTGATATTATTATTATGATTTATGATACTGTGTATGTAGGGTTTGGATTATTTATTATGCAATGCTTTCTCTCTAATGTTTTATATGTCGATGTGATAATCCTATGGTGATCATGTTATTTGAATTCAGTATTATTTTATAATGCAATGGTTTAGTAATTAGTTAAGATGCAATAGTTAATTATCATGTTATCTTATGATCAATTTGGTTAGAAATGTTAGTTTGTTATTGATATTGTAATTGTTAGAATAGATTAGGTGAGAGGACAGTGTAGCATCACTCGTTCACGAGTGCCCTGCTACACTGCAATTCCTTCTCACGATAGGATGTTGATTATATATATATACATGTGCTACTTGACATTTATTTGGATGCAGGATTGCAGGATTAAGTCTCGATTCCACCTGCTTCGGCAGGACAGGGTGAGCAATAAATTAACCCAATGGGTAAAAATGTTGAAAAAGGGAGTAGGTTTGGAAGTGTCCCCATCCCAAGTTCGTCGTCTGTTGTGAGTATGTTATGACTGAAGTTTTCGTTCTCGTTGATTGTGTAGTTTGATTGTTGAAGTATTCATTTTATTTATGGTTCATGTTTATTTAATTAACCTTATTTTATAAGATAATTGATTAAAGTTGTCTAGTTGTTTTGATTTAATTGTGAGTTAGTAAATGGTTAAATTTAAATATATTATAAATTAAAAAGTGATTTAATTTATTAAAAGAGTAAATAATTATTTTAAATTAATATTGTTGATAATAATTAAATTAAATGAATATTGATAAGGATAATTTAAATATTATCTTTTTATTAATATTAAATTAGCAAATCTTGCATAGATAATATCTTGATTAAATAAATTATTTTAATTAAAAATTGGAGATAAATTGTGCTTTTAAAAGCTGGAAAAAGGACCAATAAGAGAGAGGCTTTTTGAGAAAAGAAAGCAGAGAAGCTTTATTGATTTTATTGATTCTTTTATTATTTTCATGAGGGAGTTATTTTGACACACAGAAGTTCTACTCTGTTATTTTTTTTTTGGGGATCTGGAAAAGAAAAATAAAAAGAAAAGAAAAGAATTTTTGTTGAAAACTTTGGAGAAAATAATTGATTTGAAGATAGATAGATTCGAAAAGAGAGCGGCAGGAGGCGATCGAGAAGGAGGTGCAGGAGGAATTCGAAAGGAGGTTTCAGAAGGGATTCTTCTTCAGACGAAGGACTCCAGGTTTTCTTCTGTCATTTATCACTATTTCTGTTGTACTTTGAAACAATATTGTTTGATGTGTTTTGAAAAGTTATGGAAATAAGTTCTGTGATTTTGGAATTCATTCGTATGAACCCTTAAACCCTTTTTGTTGAAAACTTCAGAAAATCTTTCTTTGAAATGCTTCAATATAGTTAATAGGGAAGTGGATTATTTGAAATAAAAATCATTGCATGATGGAATGAATTTATTTACTAGGGTTATTTAGCATCTGGAACGAAAATCTTATTTTTCCTATCATTTATATTATAAGTTTTGAAGGATTAAAAAAAAAGAAATAAACAAATAAATAAAAATAATACCTACATGTATTATTTCTATATAATCTGTCTTGTTTTTAAAATATGTAGTTGCTGCTCCTGTGTACTCTGTGTACTAAATATATCCTACTGAATAAAATATGTATTTATTTCTATATAATATTCTTAAAATATATATATATATATATATATATATATAAATAATATAATTCTAATTTAAAAGTGTTAGGGAAATCTACCATTTGTCAAACTTTTGGAATAAAATATGCCTGTGAAAATTTATGTATTATGGATTTCGTACTTATATTGTACAGGATTAAAATATATCAAAATATCAATAAATAAAAATTATATATATTAATGTATTGGTTAAATTTGTGTAATTATTTTATAAAATGAATTTGTTTAACAAATTTGTGCTTCGAATATTCACGGTTTATATTTTGAAAACGAAATTTTCAGTAAATTAAATTAAATTGAATTAAAAGTTTAGTTTTAAAAAAAATATATATAATAAACTATATTTGTTTTATGGGAGGCCGTACCCCCACGCACCCCCAGGGCTCGCTGTACACAGCCATCACCGGCTGCGCACACAGTCGAGACGGCTGGGCGCAGTCCGGTGGGGACTGCGTACAACAGTCCCCTCACTGCCTTATGTGAGGGCAGTGCGGTCTTCAAAAAAAGCACGCGTAAAGTTTTTAGTTTATTGGATTTTGTTTTATATACTTCAAAACTTTTGTTTGGCGTGTATTGTTTGTAAATGTTAAAGTATGTTGAAATTATATATATTTATTTATGTTTATATTGAAATTTTATATATATATTTATTTATTAGGTTTATATTGAATTTAAATAAATATATATTTGTATATATATTAGTGTTATTTTAATTATTATTTTCTTTAATAATATTTATTTTTAAATATATGAATATACATGATTACAATGGATTATTAGACCAACTTTGATAGTGTAGCATTAAATAAACGATATGAATATATGTCTGGATATGTATGTTTTATTATATATATTTATGTGCGGATAAAAGTGGGATTTGTTTGTAAGTTGTGTTTATGGGAAGATTATATATATTTTTTGTAGTGTTATAGTGTGTTTGTGGTAATTGGAAATAAATTATGTATTTTGAATAGAATGGAGTTTTATGGGTTATTGATTTATTTATTTGTTGGAATTGTTACGCATTGGAAATATTTAAGTCTAGTATTGGTTAAATGTAATTGTTATCCTTAAGATCAATTGTTAAGTCCATTGTGATTCTCTTCATTGTTTCATTGTGTCGTATGGGAGAACCCTAGTTTTATTGTATCTTTCGTAGGAGGCTAAGTTGTTGTTTAGGGCTTCCAGAGGTGGGAATCTGAGATGAATTATGATCTCGTATTTTGATGTTGGGTCTATGTGTTGACCATAGTTATGATTTACTTGTTGATGGATTGTGCCGTTGTGGTTATGTTTCATGTGTTATGGCGAGATGGTTATGCCTCGCGGAGGATCCATGTGTTGGTTCAATCATGTCTTGCTGATGCAGTCCTTTTTGTGTTGGTTATTTTGGGATTGAGTGTTTAGAGAGAGTGGCTCTAGTGGGGGCCGGCGCACAAAGGGGCTGTCAGGGTAACCCACATAGGGGTTAGATTAATCAGTGATAACTTAAGTAATAAACCACGGGTGGGGATTAAACACTAATAAGATAATTGAAGACCTCGTCCACCAATTGTGCTATCCATAGGGACTAAGGAGGAATATGTTAGCAAGGCTGCCTTTATCTTCAAAGGTTAATGACTCATGAGTAACCCTGGAGGCGTATGAGATAGGCTATCAGGAGAACCATAGATAGGCGGCACCTTAACTTGGTTATGGAGAATCCATGTTGAGATGGAAGCGGCACCTTGTGATAGGTTATCGGAGAATCCATGTGAAACCATGCGATGACACTCTCTCTAACATTCTATTTGTGTTGATTTTACTGAAAGTCCTCTGGAAGTGATTTATGGATTTGTCTTTGGTTATTGTTGGAAGTAGTCTTTGATATTATGTCTTAAGTTTCATTGATGTTGCGATTGTGACTTGTTGTTATGTTCATAAATGGTTTGTTGTTGTGCCTTTTGGATTTATGGATTTGTTAAATTTCTAAGTGTTCTTTGATGTTAAGTTGTGCAATGCAGGAGTTAGTTTTGTGTTGTTAGCGTGCTTGGTGAGGGACCCTTCTTGTCTACTCTCGGCATGGGGGTGGTTAGATTGGACGGCCGCTTCCAGTTGGGTTTCCTTTCTATTCGGATGTATCTTTTATTCTTGAGGGTTTTGGAGGATGTTGTTGATCTAGTAATCTTTGTACGGATGTATGTATGCCTCAGATGTAATGTATTCATTGATGTATTGTCTCCCACATTTGTTGGGATGACCTTGTTGTAAATTGTATATGTGGTTATTGAGTTGTATTTTCAGTCAATTGTATTCTACTATCATTTGGATGTAATGTTTATTCAGGCCATGTAATTATTCAGGATCATTTGTTATAGTTGGTTATGTTGAGTTGTATCTATCAAAATATGTAACACTTTATATCTTTATAATTCCATGTATTGTCATATGTGCATATGTTATTAATATGGATATAGTTGATGGATATTTTAAATGATGAATTGGGAATGAATAGATTTACGTAATTGATTAATTATGTTATCTTATTATAGTTGTTATGGGTTAGTGTAGTCATGTCACTTCGTGTACCCCATTGGAACTAGTTGTGCCTCATGATACATTGTTATGTTATAATACTTAAGTATGTTATTATATTCTTTTTAAAAAAAATTTGTTTAGTTGTTATTAGTTCCTTTTTGGTTTTGCCGCGGTATTGACATATGTATGCTGAAGCATACGTTTCTATCTTATTTCTCTATCTCTTGAGTTAGCTGTTTTTCTGTGTATTGCCCTCTTTTACAATTTTTTTCTATGTATTGTTCTCTTTTACAATTTTCAAACAATACTAACCACAAAATCAGTATGTTGTGACTTTAATAACTTTTGTTTTCGGATCTGGGTTTCTTTGAAATTTTTAATGAAAGTGTTACATCAAGTCATTTAAAACATATAAAAAATTCAGCCCTACCCAGTTTGTAAATTTTTAGTTATGATTAATTTAGTGACTTACTCTCTCTATTATTTTGATTTACAAATTACCAAAGGTTTCCAATTATTTCAATTTCTTCAAATTTATCAAAAGATTTTATTTTCAATTCTACAAAAGTTTTATAATTCATTAAATACTTTCTTTTTTATTTTTCTACAAAAATCTATTTTTTTTGTCTTCAAGATTTCAACAAAGATTTTACAATTTTTGAAACAAGATTTGACATAGGTTTTCCTTGCAAAACTAACAAAGTTTAAATCTTCCAACAACATAAAAATTTGTAAAATATTTCAAAATGAATACTAAATTTATAGAAGGAAAACTTGGTTTTTCCCAAAAGCTTGAAAGGATGTCAATGGAGTCCTAAATTTCTTCTTTTGATTCCAACTCCTACAATCCAAATATTTTCTTCAAATCCAAAAAAAATAAAACCATAGCCAATTCTTCCTCCAACAAATTGAAAATTCAATTCCAAATGAAATTGTATTTACTCTCATAGAGTTTTTTCTCAAATATAGTCAAACCCTTAAAATATCTCTTATATATATATTTACTTGTAAATATCTTTCAACAATAAATATTTTCAAAATATCTCAAAACCCCTAAAATATCTCATAGATATTTTCTTCATTTATTTATTTTTTAAATCTTCAAATACTACAGATCAAACCTAGGAAATCTTATGTTTTTGTTGGAATGCTCTAACTATGAGCTATGATCTTCTTCGTGACCAATCCATTGTCAATTCAGGTGTGAAATCTTTTTTTTTCTCAACACCTCTCATAGAGTCACATTGCAGGTGCTCAAGAATCCTACTAGGCTCTGCTAGCCTCAAGCATGCTTAAACAAATCTAGAATGCTATGGCATTCAACCATACCTTTTAATCCATTGACAACTACACTTGTCATTTTACTACTTTAAACATCTTCCTTTGATTTTTTTGATCTCCTTATTTTTGACACTGGTGCACCACAAAGACAACAGTTACAACTTCTTTTTGGCAGCTTCTTATTTCTACAACCTCCATATGTTGGCTCCCATCATAAAATGGATGTGTAGAACCTTCTCTGCCACGATCTTTTCTGGATCACTTCCTTTGAACAGCTTCATATCTGAGATATGACAGATATTATAATTTAAATTAATATTAATATATATATAATATAATATATAATTTATATATATATTAAATATTAAAAAATTAATTTTGTTGGTTGGAATATAAAATAATATTTTATTTTAGACATATATTTAAATATTTAAATATAAAGAATTTTAAATGATTATTCTATATCATTGAAAAAAAAAATGACTTTAATTGAAAAACTGATTTTGATTATCATGTGTAATTGAAGAAATAGGGAGATAAACTATTGGTTTCAAATTTCTCAATATTGCAAATTGTAAATTTAATTACTTTTGAGTAGTTGCAAACAATGTTAATTATTTTAGTTGATTACATGCAATATGTTATTGCCTGACTTGGATTTAAGAAATCCTAAAGTAGATTATTGAATTGTCGGTTGTCCTTTCGTCATGATCTCTCTCTCTCATTCATGATGTTGGACAAAATGAATTAATTGTGTTTTTGATATGATTTATTTTGAAAAGAAGAAATGGTTATTATTATGATTATTATTATTATCATTTGAAAATGATAAATGATTTATTGATTTGTTCTTAATAGAAGAAGCAATTGTTTATTTTATTATGATTTAAAAATAATTAAGGACTTGAACAAATGGTTTAAATTTCATCTTTTGTCTGAAAGAAACGTGATTAAGTTAGTTTTATTAAAGCTATAAATTACTAAATGTTAATGAAAGATGTGGATTTAGGAAATCTAAACATAGATTTGATCCCTATTTCATTGACCTTCTTGAATGTGCACTTCTTCTGTTTCACTTTGGGGAAGTTGATTAAAAGGGTTGTTAAGTTTTCTAGAAGAGATTTAACTTTTGGGGTTGCATTGTTATGTTAGTCAACCATTGTTTTGCTTTGGAAAATGTGTATAGAGGTATCTTGATGTTTTATCCAGTTTTCATGAATGGGGTTGGTTTGTGCCTCCTGTGGAAGGAGTGGATTATGTGCCTTGTTGCCTCCAATGTTTGGAGAGGGTTTTAACTTTTGTTGCCTCCTGTGTTCAGAGTGAGTTTTCATTTTGTGTTCCTCCTAAAGTTGGAGTGGTTTTGTCTTGTTGTAATGCACTTAGAATTCCCTTAGGTTGTTAATAGGGGAGTGGATTTTCATGAGGGCCTACACACAAATTGGTGTTAGGGTAACTTATGTAGAGTTAGTCTAATAAGTGAAATTAAATAAATATGTTAGGAATTAGGGTAGTTTAAACACTTAAATTATTTAATCCTTCGCTCATGGATGCAAGGGCTAGTAAAGACTTGGGATGAGACGAGAAGGCTTGGAATGACAAGATCATTATCTTATCTTCTCGAAAGATACCAATTTCACATTGGATTGCATGATTGGGGCCGGGTATCGTAAGAAGTCACCAGACAAACCCAATATGGGGGTCGGAGCTTAGGAAGATACGCCAGGGAAACCCATGCAACTGTTGTGATGAGACTCCTCCTATGACAACCATGAGTCAGTTAGTTGTTTTGTGCAATAGATCATTGTTGTCTAGAAGCATTGTAGCTTATGTCAATGATGTTGGAGTTGTACTTGTGTTATTCTTATGGTTGTATGGTTCATGTGATTGGTTGGTTCAATTATGTTTTAGCCTGTGTCTAGAGGTAGTTGGTCTTGTATAATATTCTTTGTTACTATCTCCTAAGCACAAGGGGTGAGCCTTTGGGTATCACATGGTTGGGTGGAACATGCACATTAATCCATTGGGTCATCTTCTTGTTCATGTGGACAAAATTTCCATTTGGAGGGCTCGTGGGATGTAGTATATTTTCATACTTTATTCATTTCAATTGATCTTGTAATTTATTACCCCTCATTTGTTATCGAAGTGGAAGATGTAATTTGTAACTTTGTTATTAGATTTACCTCATTTGAGAAATGAGAGTTGTAATGTTATTGTTTAAGTGACTGTAATTGAAAACATGTGGTATCTCTTATGCTTTGATGTAATTTATCATGTTTGGAATGGATGTGTTTCTTAATTTATTAAGTAATTAAATGTGATGTTTCCTATTGATTTTTTTTGTTTGGGTTTTAAGTAATCTCAGTCTCGTAACCTTAGAGGTTGTTGGCAATGTATAGTGATCTTGCATGTTAATTATACTTAAATAAATAAATAAAAAATTAGTGCGTTTGTATAGTTAATTGCAACTTCCTCTAAGGTTGTGTGGCGGGGCATTACACATGGTATTAGAGCCCCAAGTTCATACACTGCATACTCTGGGTACATTTGTGTCCGCTATGTTGTCCCTGTATATTGTTAGTGGAATTGTTAAGTGATCACATGTTCATGGCTTTTACTTTAGCATGATGTACTATGTGGAAAAGAGTAGCATGAAAGAAACCTGATAAAAGGTTATGATGGAAAAGTTTTGGTACATATCCCATGGGTTATGGATTTGGATAATCCTATGTGATTCTGTATGCAGTTGTACTCCTGTAAATGTAAGAAACCAGTAATTGTATCTTGTTTGAGCATAGTGAATACCTCATAATTACTTTGTGTATCCATGTGATGGTGATACTTGGTACCCATCCTTGAGGAAAAAGTTGCATTTTGAGGTGGGATTTACCACACCAAAATGTGTGTTTGCGTGTTTGTTACTTGATTGAGGGCCAACCCATGTGTGGTTGAAACTTATATATAAGAGTAACCAAAAGTAGTTCTTTTTCTTTTGGTTCTCTAGACCCTCAATCCGTGAAGGGATAGTAGTAGCCACAAGTTCTTTGGGTGGAGTGTGTAGTGTACGCATATTGCGGTGCAGAGCATCTTAGCTCAACCAATCCTGAGGAATCATACCCACTACTTTCCCTTATGATGGATCAAGATACTTGATCCATAAGTGTTAACCTACTCCCCACATATTTGAGTATAGTAACATAAGTTTGTTGTGTATTCCTAGTCATCCTTAGAGGTGTTGATCTGGCATAGCTAGTAAACCTCGTATGTATGAGAGGTGAAGCTCGGTAGCCCCATAGTGATATCATCGTATTGCATTATATATTTAGTGTATCTACACATGCTCCGACATGATGTGATAGATAAGATGCCACATCACACTAATGTTCTGACATAGTGCTGGTGATGAAGTGATATTTGCACGTATTCCAATATGATGCAGTACGATGCCACACCCATTGATGATCCAACATAGTGATGGTGATGATTCTATGTTACATGATGCCATGTGCCTAAACATGTGAAGGCACATTATGAGTTTGTCTTTGTTATCCTACTTGTGTGATGAGCGTTATGGGGCCTCAAACACTTGTAGAGGGATCCTCATGGTTGCCTTGACCATGTTGGTTGAGTAGCATATGGGTAGATCCTAGCCATGTATACCTTTGGCTTCAACGAGTTCCTGTGTGTGTCTTCTCCACGAGGTATCGCGAGGTGGAGTGTGATCTGCGCATGCTTATTCCGCGAACCCTCATATGCACTGCCATGTGGCATATGACTAGTACATGCCTTCTCAAGCTGGTGTATGACCAGGTAGAGTGACAATGTTTTGTTAGTCGTGGATACACTCTAGACCATGCGATTGGCATGCTCACTCTGTACCATGTGAGGGCTATTATCTTTCTAGTCTAATGTTGTTTCCTCTTTCCTTGTTTGGTGGCTATTAATTAGTCACATAGTGTTGTACAATGTAATTTTAAAGATTATGAACTTTCATTATAATTATTGATGATTTTTCAGTTGATTGTGAAGGCCGACACTTTGTTATATTTGATTGTGAAGGTTTAGCCACAACTTGTGATATTATTTGCTTATAACCCTAGGGGTTATACATTTGGATTAGTGTTGATTTTATGCACATTTATTGCCTTATTGTTGAAATTGAACTTTAATTTTTCTCTTCTTTATGAACTTGGTGGCTAAGCTAGTTATCATTATTATTTTCAATGTTGGCTATGTGTTGTATTTTGATTCCTCTCCAAGGACATATGAGGTGGAATTGGTGAGTGTGTACGAGGAAGTAGACTCAGGAAACGTTGAAGATGAGAATATGTGAGGCTGTTATGCAACTATGACCCACTACTCACCTTTGTGTAGTGACTGTCTCTTGGAGGATAATCACCTTACACAACAAGAGATAGGTCATGGTGGTCTTGTTTGGATGGTCTCACCTTATGTGTGGACTAACACCATCAAGCCACTGTTGTGATGTATGGAATTTATTTTGTGATGGACTTTAGTTCTTGGTTCATGGATCCGTCTATCATAGATGGTATGCTATTTTCCAGTGTCCAAATGGACCCTTGTGTATCCTTGTGATGTTTCTTGGTGATGTGTATTGATGCATATGTGTATTATATATGTTAATCCATGGATATGTGTTTTGGAGATTTGGTGGTGGTTGTGTCACCACATCGATTTGTATCGATTGATAGTGTACTTGGTTGGGATGATTATAGCATGGGTTGTTGTTGTTTTATGTTGAGGTAGGGAGTGGTTCAGTTTTAAAACCATTGTTTATGTGTGATTTTATGGAGTTTGTACTAGGGGTAGTTGCAGGCTTCCAAGAGTAAGTTTGACCCTAGGGGGAGGATGTAGCACCCCTCCATTTTGGCTCTTTTGATCATACAATGTTTTTCTTGTTATGCTTTGTTCTACTATTACCTTGACTATAATACTTGGTTATTTTTGACCGCTACTGTTAAGCGATGTGAATGTTATAATTTGATGTGATGGTATTTTATTATGATGTTATTGTGATGGCATGCTTTGGATTAGCTTAACATATATTTGAATTAATGATGTTTTATGCTTTTGATTATATTATTGATGTTAGATGCGTCAATTAGAAAGTCTATATTGGTGAAGGGGATGAGATGGTATCACTCGCTTGCGAGCGCCCTACGATTCTATGATTTCCTCTTCACGGTGTGTTTTATTATATTATATATATGCATGTGCACCACTCGTTTTGTTTGCAGGTTGACAGGTATAGGACATCGACTCCACCTGGTTTTATAGGTTTGAGCGTGTCCATTGCCCAACGACATTTGATTCGGAGATAGTTTCTAGGTTTTCTGTGCCAAGTCATCACCCTAGTCATAGTGTGTCATCAGGTTTTAATCAGGTTAAGTTGCTTTGTTGTTCTTCTCTCCTTGATTTTATTTAATTGCAAGTGGAAAAGGTAAATAAATGACTTTATGTATTTAAGTTGTCTATTAAATTTATCTGGTTATGATAGAAATATTATTAAATTTATTAATTAATTTAATTTAATTAATAAAATAATCTAAACTTGGATTAGGTTTATTTTATACAATTTATTAATTAATTTAATTTAATTAATAAAATAATATAATCTTAGATTAGATTTATTTTATTAATTTATTAAATTAATTGTGTGGAATTGAATTGAGTTATTTATTTTGAAATAGAAAATTTATAATAAAGTAATGATTTAAATCTATTTGAAATTTAAATTGTGTTTTAAAGTATTTAAAATGCAAATATCTTATAAATGCATAAATTAAAAGAATTGAATTTATTTGAAAAAGAATTTATTTTTAAATTATTAAAAGTGAAATATTTTGAAAATATCTTTTGTTGAAAGATATTTATAATTAAAAATTAAGAAATTAAAATTAAAATTAAAATTTTTTTAAAAAAAGAAAATATCTAGGAGATATTTTGAGGGTTTTGAGATATTTTAAAAATATCTATTGTTGAAAGATATTTACAATATATATATGAGATATTTTAGGGATTTGACTATATTTGGGAAAACTCTATGAGAACAAATGCAATTTCATTTGGAATTGAATTTTCAATTTGTTGGAGGAAAGATTGGCTATGGCTTTGTTTTTTTTGGATTTGAGGAAGCTATTTGGATTTCTTGGAGGAGTTGGAATTAGGAGAAGAAATTCAGGACTCCATTGACATCATTTCAAGCTTTTGGGAAGAACCAGATTTTTCTTCTATAAATTTAGTATTCATTTTGAAAGATTTTACAAATTTTTATATGTTGTTGGAAAAGATTTAAACCTTGTTAGTTTTGCAAAGAAAACCCATGTCAAATCTTGTTTCAAAAATTTTAAAACCTCTGTTGAAATCTTGAAGAGAAAAAGATTAGATTCTTGTAGAAAAATAAAAGAAAACAACAGAAAAATTCTAACAATAGAAAATTCAAAGAGAAGTATTTGATGAATTAGAAAATTTCTATAGGATTGAAAATGAAATCTTCTAATAAATTTGAAAAATTGAAATAATTGGAAACCTTTGGTAATTTGTAAATCAAAATAGCAGAGAGAGTGAGTCACTAAATTAATCATAACTAGAAATTTACGAACTCGGTAGGGCTAAATTTTTATATGTTTTAAACGAATTGATGTCGCACCTTCAATAAATTTTTTAGACAAACTCAAATCTGAAAACGAAAGTTATTAAAGTCACAACAGACTAATTTTGTGATTAGTATTGTTTGAAAATTGTAAATAATAATATATATATATATATATATATATATATATATAATTTAAATTAATATTTAAATATGTATATATATAATATATATATATTAAAAAAATTAATTTTCTTGGTTGGAATATAAAATAATATTTTGTTTTAGACATATATTTAAATATTTAAATATAGGGAATTTTAAATGATTATTCTATATCATTGAAAAAAAAAGAGTTTACTTAAAAAGTTGATTTTGATTATCATGGGTAATTGAAGAAATAGGGAGATAAACTATTGGTTTCAAATTTCTCAATATTGCAAATTGTAAATTTAATTACTTTTGAGTAGTGCAAACAATGTTAATTATTTTAGTTGATTACATGCAATATGCTATTTCCTGACATGAATTTAAGAAATCCTAAAGTAGATTATTGAATTGTCGGTTGTTCTTTCATCATGATCTCTCTCTCACTCTTGATGTTGGACAAAATGAATTAATTATGTTTTTGATATGATTTATTTTGAAAAGAAGAAATGGTTATTATTATGATTATTATTATTATCATTTGAAAATGATAAATGATTTATTGATTTGTTCTTAATAGAAGAAGCAACTTTTTATTTTATTATGATTTAAAAGCAATTAAGGGATTGAACAAATGGTTTAAATTTCATCTTTTGTCTAAAAGAAACGTCATTAAGTCAGTTTTATTAAGGCTATAAATTACTGAATGTTAATGAAGGATGTGGATTTAGGAAATCCAAACAGATTTGATCCCTATTTGATTGACCTTCTTGAATGTGCACTTCTTCTGTTTCACTTTGGGGAAGTTGATTAGAAGGGTTGTTAAGTCTTCTAGAAGGGATTTAACTTTTGGGGTTGCATTGTTATGTTAGTCAACCATTGTTTTGTTTTGGAAATGTGTATAGAGGTATCCTAATGTCTTACCCAGTTTTCACGAATGAGGTTGGTTTGTGCCTCATGTGGAAGGAGTGGATTATGTGTCTTGTTGCCTCCAGTGTTTGGAGAGGGTTTTGACTTTTGTTGCCTCCTGTGTTCAGAGTGAGTTTTCATTTTGTGTTCCTCCTAAAATTGGAGTGGTTTTGTCTTGTTGGAATGCACTTGGAATTCCTTTAGGTTGTTAATAGGGGAGTGGATTTTCATGAGGGCCTACACACAAATTGGTGTTAGGGTAACTTATGCAAAGTTAGTCTAATAAGTGAAATTAAATAAATATGTTAGGAATTAGGGTAGTTTAAACACTTAACTTATTTAATCCCTCGCTCATGGACGCAAGGGCTAGTAAAGACTTGGGATGAGATGAGAGGACTTGGAATGGCAAGATCGTTATCTTATCTTCTCGAAAGATAACCGATTTCACATTGGATTGCATGATTGGGGCCGCGTATCGTAAGAGGTCACCAGACAAACCCAATATGGGGGTCAGAGCTTAGGAACATACGCCAAGGAAACCCATGCAACTGTTGTGATGAAACTCCTCCTATGACAACTGTGAGTTAGTTAGTTGCTTTGTGTAGTAGATAATTGTTGTCTAGAAGCATTGTAACTTATGGCAGTGATGTTGGAGTTGTCCTTGTGTTATTCTTATGGTTGTATGGTTCATGTGATTGGTTGGTTTAATTATGTTTTAGCCTGTGTCTAGAGGTAGTTGGTCTTGTATAGGATTCCTTGTTACTATCTCCTAAGCACGGGGGGTGAGCCTTTGGGTATCACATGGTTGAATAGAACGTGCACCTTAATCCATTGGGTCATCTTCTTGTTCATGTGGACAAGATTTCCAGTTGGAGAGCTCGTGGGATCTAGTATATTTTCATGCTTTATTCATTTTAGTTGATCTTGTAATTTATTACCCCTCATTTGTTATCGAAGTGAAAGATGTAATTTGTAACCTTGTTATTGGATTTACCTCATTCGGGAAATGAGAGTTGTAATGTTATTGTTTAAGTGACTGTAATTGAAAACATGTGGTACTTATGCTTTGATGTAATTTATCATGTTTGGAATGTATGTGTTTCTTAATTCATTAAGTAATTAAATGTGATGTTTCTTATTCATGTTTCTTGTTTGGGTTTTAAGTAATTCCAGTTTCGTAACCTTAGAGGTTGTTGGCAATGTATAGTGATCTTGCATGTTAATTATACTTAAACAAAAAAATAAAAATTAGTACGTTTGTGTAGTTAATTACAACTTCCTCTAGGGTTGCATGGTTGGGTATTACAAACTTGGCCTCACTGTCCTTATCTAAAAATATATTCTTTGTAGAAAGCCTCACTGGCTGATTTGTCTCACTGACAATAGTGTTATCTCACTGATAGTCTTTTGATATGTACAAGTATGCAAGCAATGTAAATACAGAGTTGATCTTTGTTTCAATAAGTACATACTCTATTCTGCAATGACCTCATAATTAGAGTCACAAAATTCCAAAACTCAAAACAATATATATTTCCTTTTTGTAAGATATATTATGTACTTTCCAAAACCTCTCATCATCATGAATATGGGCACAATGAAGTATTTAACATGTTCTTTGTTTAAAAAAAAAATAGAATTAGGAAAACCCATTTGAAAAACTAAATCACAAACTTCCACCCTTACGTAACCGCTTTCTTTAACAAGTACCAAAATGATAATAATACTGCTGCAATGTTTTACCAATATAATGCTTTGCTAAAATGTCATAACAATCCTTGAAAATTCCTTGTTTTTCATGTAATTCGAATATAATAGAAAACTAGGCTCTTCTTTACAAATTCTTTTGTAAAATTATATGGGTTAAGCAACTAACATAAACTAACCCGAATAGAGAAATTGAAGAGTGTTTCCTATCAAAGAATAACCAATTGACATTGCCATGCTCAAGTTCAAACTACCATAAACCTTGTAGAACTGACACCCTTAATAAAGATGTATAACCATAGCCAAACAAACATTTGAATAAACCTTTAATCTTCAACACTAGGCTCGACCAGGGTTCGTTAACAAAGAAAACAAAAGTATTTATAAACCTGACTTAAGGGTAATGAAACTGAAAAACATTTACCTTTAATACTTGACAAGATCTATGGGTTTTTGAGAATAAACACACTTTAAACCCTTAAAAAAATCTAGTTTTCGTAGAACCTGATTAGGGTTTCAATCAAAACTAATCTTAGCTCAAAAATACTTTAAGATTAAAGAACAAAAGAATTGTTATCCCTTCTCTAAATCAAGCTTTCTTAACAAAACATGACTCTCAAATACTTGAAGAAAAAATTCTTCCTGTGCAAAGTTACCTTTCACTTGCGAGCTCCCACACCCCATACTAAGCTTCCATAATCTTGCTCAATAGCGGTGCTACCATGCCATATTGTTTGAAAAGAATGAGAAAATAATTAGGGTACCAAAGAAAGCATAATCATTTTGTCAGTATGAAGACCACAACATTAGAATGCTTG
Source organism: Sequoia sempervirens (assembly GCA_007258455.2). Taxonomy (NCBI): domain Eukaryota; kingdom Viridiplantae; phylum Streptophyta; class Pinopsida; order Cupressales; family Cupressaceae; genus Sequoia; species Sequoia sempervirens. Next base: position 1,820,116 of record VDFB02058242.1, read on the forward strand.
TCAAGTGGCCCCAAGTGCCACATTCAAAAACTTTGATAATTATTGTTTCCTTATGATAATGTAATGTGCCTGTTGAACATGTTATGGATAAACAACTTATCATTGCACCTGACCAATGGTATCATGAAGCCTTAAAAACATGTTAGGATATAAATATGCAGATGGAATTTATAATCTCAAACTAAAAACTAATCATATGCCAAGTTGACAATAACCAAACTATGAAACATATCAATCACTGAGATATGCCAAATTCAAGTGATGATGCCAAGATAGATCAACATAGATATATCACTTCTTGCAAGAAGGACTAAAATAAAAGACCACCATGTGTACAACCTGATACCTCAACTTTGGTGTTATGAAATTAATGCCAAATAATACCAAGGGACAAAAAAAATTGAGTTCTAGTTCCCTATTTCCCTTCAAACTCCACTCCTTAGCATGCATTTTCTTTCTCCCCTCTTCTAATTCTAAACTCCAAGTTGGACTTGTAACTTTATGTTCCAAGTTCTTATTCAATCTCTACTCCTATCCCCCACTGGTGTTAGTTTCTAATTCTTATTTCCTCTTAGCTCCCAACCCCCACTAGTCTTAGTTTTAGTTTCCTATTTCATCCAACCCCCTAGTATCTTCTAGTCTTATGATGGTCCCTATTCCTTGTTACATCTTGAGGCCTAATGCCTACCAATCTTATACATATACCTATGGTTCAAGGTTCCTATTGGAACCTAAAAACCCAAAGCACCATTGATGATTTATGGAAAAGACAAATGTTGAGAGATAAAGGAGAAAAATGTTGAGTGTCAAAAATTTGTGGTGATTCTAGAATATTTCTAAGTTCCCAAACTTGTTCAAATTCCCAATAAGTTGATTATTTTGAAGACTTCTCTAAGGTTCCATGTCGAGGTTGAAACTCTAATGATGGAAATAACATAATTCAAGAAGATATGTTGGAAGAATTTAGAGTTCTATAACCACATGAGTTTCTAAATATGTCATGGTTTTGGAAAAAAGATCTAAGTTTTAAAATAGACTTAGACAAAGTATTTCAAATAGGTTCTTTATGGATAGAAAAAATTCAACATGGAGGGAAAATAAGGAAGGAAAATGTTAATTTTTTTTAAGGGATTGGGAACCATGAACCTATAATAGGGTTCTGGGTTCCTAGTCAATATTTGGCATAGCAAAGGTGAAGGAAATAATTTTTGTAGTAGAGATTTTTTCAATTTCCCAACAACGTCAAATTTCTTGATGAAAACCTAGTTCCCATTGAGATCTTGGAGGTTGAAAAATATGAGAAGGTTCCTGATAATGTTGAAGTTTCTAACAAGGTTCCAAATGTTGAAAAAAATGAAGTGTTCCAATATAATTGTGAACCTTTGACATGGGGGAAAAATTTTGAAGACATCAAAGAATTCTAAGGGACTAGGAACTAGGAACCTACACCAAGGTTTTGCGTTCCTAGTTAGTCTTTGACAAGTTATAAGAAGGTGACTTATTTTTTTGGTGATTTAGTATGGTTCCAAAAACACCCCAAGTTCACAAATATGGTTTAAGTGATAACATGTAGAAGGTTGAAGCCTAGTAATATTATATAATTTTTGAGGTTCTAATTCCTCCCAAAAATCAAACCTTGTGTGACAACATCCAAGGTTTCAGGTTCCTCTCAAAACTCGAAACCTATCAAGCATCAAAATCCCCAAAAATTGATGACTACTACTCATCAAACTTTGTCCACCTACTCTCATGAATAACCCAAAGCTCCATTAATAACTTGATTTATCCTTAAAAAAACAAAATTAAATCAAATTTCATCTAACAATCATTGTTTATGTAGCTAGCATGGATTCATAGGAATTATTGCTCAACCTATACTATATTTATTGTTTTAGAGCTAAAAAAATAGCATTCCATATCTAGGGAACTTTTTTAGCATACTTTTTAGGTGATTTTATCATCATTGCACATAAGTTCACACACCATTAATATTCAAAAGTAGGGTGAATGGAAAAAAAGTGTTTTTTTCACTATTCTAGATGGGAAATTCTAACACATAACATGTATCACAATGACAACTAGAAAATGGGATATCTATAGAATCAAATCTACATCATTAATATTCAAAATTAGGGTGAATGGGAAAAAAGTGTTTTTTTCACTATTCTAGATGGGCAATTCTAACACATAACATGTATCACAATGACAACTAGAAAATGGGATATCTATAGAATCAAATCTACATGTATTCTCCTACACAACTTTATTTATTAGGTTTTAATTCTATATATGTAATTTATTTATTTATTTGAAGGGTATATTTTTTGGGTTTGTATTGGCCATAATATAGAATACTCTAGGGTTTCAATATCTGATAGTTTATCCACCATTAAAGTTGATCTCTAAGTTGTAGAGAGGTAGCTATTATAGAAGATGTATGTAAAAATTATCTCTTTGGTTGGTCATTGATATTTTTGATTGTTTGTCGAATAAGAGCTAGGATATGCCCTCTTCTTGTAAAATTTCTTCCACCACATTAACTAGTATAGCTATAATAGGTATTTGAAAATGTTGTAGCATTTAAATATATTACATTCTTGGTATATTTAATTCTCTCTTACATTTTATGGATGAATATCAATTATTTCAGAATGATTATTAATTAGGAGTATTAATTTTGCACCATACCTCTACTTTATTCATAGTACTTTTCTTGTCATAGTTGAATATAAATTTGTTGCCTAATAAGGTACTGATCGGTAGGATATTTATCTTCCACATCCATAAAAAAACATTAAAAAAATTCAACATTAATATAGAAGTAGAAGTAGATTAGTGTGGTGTTGTTTATGATTCATTATTAAAACTAAGGACTCGCTTTAAGTGAAACATAATTTTATATTATTAGTGAATAATTTACAACATGCTTGTACTCTATTGAATGTTAAAAGGTTTGAAAAAAATAATCTTAAGAGATTACTTCACCATTGTCATTTGAGATTCATGTGCAAAGTATTTTGATTAGCTATATAGAGGTTATTGTAGCTAGTTGGACTTAACATGGTGACAATTATTAGGGTTAAGCCTAAATTTGGGTATGGTTATTGTGGGTTGTATAATTTTTCATTCTATTTTCTTTAAGTTTTCATTTAGTTATACCTCTAGGAATACCCTCATGGATTTAAGTTGAGCTCAAAGAGTAGGAGAGATTATCCCCTTGTCATCTTCTTGAGGACAAACCCCTATCCTTGAAGGTGTAAAAGGATATAATGCTTGGGAGTGCATTTTTAGGACCTAAGATGTTTCTCTCTCTCTCTCTCTCTCTCTCTCTCTCTCTCTCTATAATTGATCACTCTAGAAAAATTACTTAGGTAATGTAAACATGCTAAAATGGTTTATGATTATCTTTAAGAATTTGTAATGAGGTGAATAATGAATTGAAATGATTTAATGTTATGTATATATTAAATTGTATATTCATATATGCAAATGAATGAGAAAATTATTTGAAGCAATTTAATTCATGTATCAAATGAAAATGAATATATTTTTGTACTCATATATAAATATTAATATTTATTGAAAATATTATTATTTTAATATTGTGAATAGAATTTGGAATTGATGGTAAAAATCTTGAGTAATATTAATCCAAGTAGTTATAATATAAAATATAAATAAAAGAAAGGATATAAAAAGAAAGTGGTGGAGAGTGGAATCATGCAAAATTTGAAATACCAAGTACTAAAAAAAGAGAGGAGATTCCTCTTTTTGGTGTGCCAACTACATCCAATTCTAGAATCACCATTGTATTTAGTGCCAAGCTAAATGACCTTAAAAGAACTAGACCACTACGAAATTCCCCAAATCAAATTCATGTGTTTTATTTCTCAACCAAAATATTAAGAGTGCATTGAACATCAAAATGAGGTAATTGACTCACTAAGTTGAGTCCTTAAATATTAATGAATAATTAAACAAGTGTATAGTCAATGTGCCATCTTAAGAAGTATTCTATCCTAAAGAAAATGAAATCATTAGAGGACACACTAAAAAATAAAAAGGCATAAATAAATCAAGCTATAGATGCTTTAGAGGGGCACACTAAACCCACTTATTAGTCCCTACCTATCTATAGGCGGAGACTAATGTTTTTGCTTTACCTATTTTCCCTATTAATGCAGGTCTCAGGAGTTGAGCTAGCATCAGAAACTGTTTTAAGCTATGGTTTAAAGAAATTTCTTTATTATTCGACAATTTTCTATTTTTCTGATTGGTCGCTCCATTTTTGCTAGGCATTTCATGATTTTCTTGATTAAAATTTGGAAAAATGTTCTTCCAGCCAATGATCGATGAGGTGAGAAAATATTTCCCACATTGTCTAAATTTTTTTACCTCCCAAATTTTCTATCGTCTAATGCACAAGGTGAGGGAACAACTAACAATTGCTGCTAAGGTTTATTCCTGATTTTGTGTGCACAACACGTGGAGCTGATATTTTTTGGACGTGGCAAGGAATACTGATGTTTTTGGGCATGTGGTTGTGACTCAGGGTCACATGGAAGCTTCAAAACAAGGAAATGGCATATGTTAAGAGCTTTGTGTATAGAGAGAGAGAGAGGGATGGTGGGGAATCGATACAACATTGAATTGAACTGAATGGATGGCAATCGACCATAGATTGTGCACCCATTTTGGTGCATGAAGCATACATATGCAAATGTTAATGTTTCGGTAGCTACAAGAGGTATCTTCTAACAGCATGTGAATCTTCCTTAATAGACGTAACTGTCATGCATAAGAACATTTCATAATAGACGTTCTTTAAATAGTCACTTGAAACACCTCCTTAAAATAGGTATTTGTAATGCATCTCAGGCGTCCTCTTTTGCATGCAAAATGTAACCTCTTCTTTGCTTATAAAAGAAGAGAGACGATTCCTTATTAAAAGTTTGGATTCTTGTTTTCAAGTCAAGTTTTTCTTTCAAGGAGAAGTTCACCATTTTTACAACAAGTTATTGTGAAGAACAAATTAATATCAAGGAAGAAAACAAAATTGTTTGTATGCATGTATCTATGAGAGATTTTATTCTTCTGTAAGTCGAGTTGTAAGCTATTTTGTTGCTAATTCATTTAATATAAGAGAGATTCATTTGTGGTTGGGTTTTTCTCCCTCAAGAGGAGGGTTTTCCCAAGATAAATTTTGTGTTCTTTTGTTCCTTGTGTTCATTTTCTGTTTGCTTTCATTTCTGGTTCTAAATTCAACATAGTATCAGAGCGGGTCTAAAGAAAAGATCCAAAACCAAAACTCTTAAGCTTTGAAATATTTTCTTTTGCTTGTCTTCTTGTCTAGTTATTTCATCTTCCTACAATGGTGAATGGACTCAAAGTTGAGGATAGGCTAGATGGTGCATCCAACTTTACTTCATGGAAATTCAGAGTTTTAATTGCTCTTGAAGAAAATGACCTTCTCAACTTCGTGAAGTCTGATGTAGATGAACCTACTGATGACACTGAGAAAGTTCAATGGAGGAAGAACCATATTATGGGAAAGAAGATATTTATTGATTCTGTTAAGGATCATTTGGTACTTGTCATTTCCAAGCTAAACTCAGCTAAAGAGATGTTTGAGAGTCTTCAAAGTTTGTATGAATTCAACAACACTAGTAGAGCTCTAGTGTTGAGGTGTCAAATCTTTCATATTAAAATGGCTAGAGGAGAATCTATTGTATCCTTCTTCGTGAAAATTTTAGAATTGAAGGATCAACTAAATTCTATTGGAAATTTTATTGAAGACAAAGACTTGGTTATGTTGGCCATGAATGACCTTCCACACTCTTGGAAATCCTTCATTGAAGGAATTAGTGGCAGAGATGAACTTCCTAAGTTTGATAGATTGAGAGCTGACTGCATTCAGGAAGAATGCATACTAGAGACTAGAGGCAATATTTGTAAAACTCTTCATGAAGATGATTATGTACTTGTTGCTCATTGTTCTAAAGGAAAGAAAGGTAACTTCAAAAGTTTCAGAGATAAGAATTTTGTTTCAGCCCCTGATTTCAAGAAAAAGAAGAAGAATTTTTCTAGGATTCAATGTTTCAGATGTGACAAATTCAGCCACTATGCTAGAGATTGTCTTTCTAGACCCAAGCATCAAGTGGCTACTTGAAATGTTGAAAAATCTTCTCCTCAAAGAGAGTCAAGTGAAAATTCAAAGGGGTTCTTATTTATTTCTGCTCTTTCTAGCAATGTTCCTACTAACTGTGATACATGGCTTATTGATAGTGAAGCCTCTCGACACATTACTAGTTATCGTAAACACCTCTCTAATTTGAAAGAAAAAGATTCTCATCTTCAAGTTATTATTGGTGATGATGCTTGCTATTCTATGAAGGGTGTTGGTTCTACATCTTTTCAGTTAGTCTCCAGAATTCCTCTTCATTTGAGCAATGTTATTTTTGTTCCTGGTATTAAGAGGAATCTATTTTCTATTTCAGCACTGGAAGACAAGGGTTATCATGTTGCTTTTGCTGAAGGAAAAGTTCTTGCATGGAAGAATAACACCAGCATTCAGTTAGCTCATGAGATTGGAGTTCATCATGACAGTCTTTACAAACTTTTAGCTCATCCTATCCTTGCATTAGCTCATGTTTCTCTAAGTTCATGTGAGCTGTGGCATACAAGATTTGGTCACCTAAATTTCAAAACCTTGTCTTCTATGGAGAAGGTTGTAGTTGGTCTTCCAAAGCTAAACCAAAATCATGAGGGTGTCCGCAAAAGGTGTGCTCTAGGTAAGAACATTAAAATTACTTTTCACAGTAGTGAAAGTAGAGCAAAGGATATCCTAGAGTTGACTCATTCTGATTTGTGTGGTCCTATGACCATTGCTTCTCTTAGCGGTTTTTGGTATTATGTTACTTTCATTGATGACTTCTCTCATAAGTCATGGATTTATTTTCTTAAATCTAAAGAATTTGATGAGGTGTTGTACAGATTTAAAGAATTTAAAGCTCTTGTTGAAAATTTGTCTAACAAGAAGATAAAGGTTTTAAGATATGATAATGGGGGTGAATATGTCTATGGCATATTTCAAAAAAAAATTGATGAAGTTGGGATTAAGAGGGAGTTTTGTGTCCCTTATAATCCTCAACAAAACGGTGTAGCTGGAAGAAAGAACTTAACTATTGTTGAGGCAGTGAAGGCTATGATTCATGATCAAAGTCTTCAATCATTTTTATGGGAAAAAGATTGCAAGATAGTTGTATATATTCAAAATCATAGTCCTTATCAAATCTTAGTCAATATGACACCAGAAGAAGCTTTCTCAGGTTCTAAACCAGATATCAGTCATCTCAGAATTTTTGGATGTCCAATCTACATTCATGTTCCAAAAGAGAAAAGGTCTAAGTTAGAACATTTAGGAAAGAAAGGCATCTTTGTTGGTTATAGTGAATCATCTAAAGCATACATGATTTATATTCCAGGTCAAAAGCATATTGAAATCAGCAAAGATGTCTCTTTTGAAGAAGATGTAGCTTGCAAGAGATCTAAAGAATCTAATACAGAAATTGATAGAGAGGATTCTGAACCTTCTCCAGACATGGAGATGGCTGTTCTGGATTCCCCTTCTAAGATTCAGAGGGAGATTATAGAATTAGAAGACTCTACTGATCGTGTTGATTCAATTGATCCTATAGATACTTCTATTGGTCCAAGTAATGCTTCAATTGATAAGAAGAGACCTTTGTGGGCCAAGCATACTCTGCAAGAGGTTGAAAAATTTGCAACTCCTTGGGGCACTTTCAGAGAGAGTAAAAGACCTCATAAGTTTGCAGGATATGTAGCCTCGATGAGTCATATTATAGCATCCGAGCCTTCCAGTTTTGAAGAGGCTTCAAATCAGCAAGTGTGGAAGGATGCCATGATTGAGGAGTATCAATCCATCATCAAGAATGATGTCTGGGACATTTTTCCCAAGCCCAAAGGTAAATCTATTGTTTCTTCTAAGTGGCTATTCAAAATTAAACATGCAGCTAAGGGGAGTGTAGAAAAATATAAAGCCAAATTTGTAGCTAGAGGTTTTTCTCAAAAGGAAGGCATAGTCTATGAAGAGACTTTTGCACCTGTAGCTCATTACACTTCTATCAAATCTATCATAGTTGTTGCAGCAGTTAAGGGTTGGAGACTTCATCAAATGGATGTGAAGATGACATTCTTGAATGGGATAATTGACGAGGAAGTATACATTGAACAACCAGAGGGCTTTGTGATTCATGATAAGGAGTCTCATGTGTGCAGGTTGAAAAAGGACTTGTATGGCCTTAAACAAGCTCCTCGTGCTTTGTATGAGAGAATTTATCATTATCTATTGAGCTTGAGCTTCCTAAAGAATGATGCTGATCTAAATTTATATTTCAAGGTAAGTGATGACAAAGTCTTAATCTTAGTACTTTATGTTGATGACTTGTTCCTCACTAGCAATGATGATCTCATATTTAAATGTAAGAATGATTTATCTTCTAAATTTGAAATGAAAGATCTTGGTCTGTTGCACTAATTCCTTGGGCTTGAGGTATAGAAAAGACCAAATGAGATTATTTTGAGTCAAGGGAAGTTTGCTATTGATATTTTGAAGAGGTTTGGTATGTTATATTGTAAATCAATGTTGACTCCTATGGAAGAAAATCTAAAAAAGTTACATGAGGTTGCAGCCACTTTAGATTTAGTTGATCCTACTATGTACAAGCAGTTAATTGGTTCTTTAATGTACTTGGTTAATACTAGGCCTGATATATGTTATGTTGTTAACACTTTAAGTCAATTCATGTGTGAACCAATACAGATTCATCTTGATGTAGCTAAACACATATTGAGATATGTATGTGGTACAGTGGGATATGGTCTAAAATATTCTTCTTGTGTAGAACTAAGCTTGCAGGGGTACTCTGATTCAGATTGGGTAGGTTGTGTACCTGATAGGAAGAGCACTTCAGGATGTTGTTTTAGCCTAGGTACAACTATGATTTCCTAGTGTAGCAGGAAACAATCATGTGTTGCTTAGAGTACAACTGAAGTAGAAAATGTTGCAGCTTGTGTGGCTTCACAAATTGCTTGCAGGATTGTTTGGTCAGCCTTTGGAACCTACAATGATTCTTTGTGATAACCAGAGTTGTGTGAAGCTGTTGGTTAATCCTATCTTTCATGATAGAACCAAGCATGTGGAGATCAAGTATCATTATTTAAGAGATGTGGTACAAAGGAAAGCAATTGAACTCAAGTATATTTGCACGGATAAGCAAACGACTGACATTCTCACCAAGCCACTTCCTAGAGTAAAGTTTTCTGATTTTTGAGATAAGCTTGGTATTGTGGAGAATCTTTCCCTTGCTGAGAGAGAGTCTCAGCCTTAGTGACTCTTGCTTCATGTGTTAATGCATTTCTCTCTGCGAGAGAGATTTGAGGTGCAAGCCCTTGTTAATGCATTTCTCTTTGTGAGAGATATTTTCGGTATCAACCCTTGTTAATGCATTTATCTACGAGAGAGATTTGAGGTATCAACCCTTGTTAATGCATTTCTCTCTGCGAGAGAGATTTGAGGTATCAACCCTTGTTAATGCATTTCTCTCTGCGAGATAGATTTGAGGTATCATCCCTTGTTAATGCATTTCTCTACGAGAGATAATTGAGGTATCAACCCTTGTTAATGCATTTCTCTCTGCGAGAGAGATTTGAGGTATCATCCCTTGTTTCATTCTATTGAAGTAGCTATGGTTGAAATCATGATGAGACAACAACATCACACTTGTGCATGGATATCTAAAAAGATACCTCCCTAGCTAAGAGGGAGTGTTAATGTTTTGGTAGCTGCAAGAGGTATCTTCTAGCAACATGTGAATCTTCCTTAATAGGCGTAACTATCATGCAAAAGAACATTTCATAATAGACGTAACTGACATGTAGGAGAATTTTCATTTCTGACATGCATGAGAATCTTTAAATAGTCACTTGAAAATCCTCCTTAAAATAGGTATTTGTAATGCATCTCAGGAATCCTCTTTTGCATGCAAAATGTAACCTCTTCTTTGCTTAGAAAAGAAGAGAGATGATTCCTTATTAAAATTTTGGATTCTTGTTTTCAAGTCAAGTCATTCTTTCAAGGAGAAGTTCGCCATTTTTACAACAGGTTATTGTGAAGAACAGATTAATATCAAGGAAGAAAATAGAGTTGTTTGTATGCATGTATCTATGAGAGATTCTATTCTTTTGTAAGTCAAGTTGTAAGCTGTTTTGTTGCTACTTCATTTAATATAAGAGAGATTCATTTGTGGCCGGGTTTTTCTCCCTCAAGAGGAGGGTTTTACCAGGATAAATTTTGTGTTCTTTTGTTCCTTGTGTTCATTTTCTATTTGCTTTCATTTTTAGTTCTAAATTCAATAGCAGAGTTTTGTGAGAGCGACACTCAACAACTCATGGAGCAGCAGCAAAGTAGGACTTGACATTCCCTAGCAAGAAGCAAGGCTTAGAGGGAAATTCTATGATGAGTATAGAGAGAAAAGAGAAGCCAAGTTAAGGGAAGAACATGCTACAAAAAGAGTGGAAAAAGATCTAGCAAGACTTAAGGCCATGCAAAAAGTACAAGAATTGAAGAAAGCAGAAATCACAAGAAATGGTATTGCAAAATCACCCCAAAAGAAAAATTCTTCATCCTAGGCTCAACCTCCATCCTAGAAATTACAGTCTCTTTCCAAGACAAGGCTCTTAAAGAACAAGAAAGAACAGGTACGCTAGCTAGAACTGCAGATTTTACATCTATACATATTTGATCTTATATTTCCCTGAAGAGGGTTCTTGAAAGAGACTCTAAAAGTTGGAATCGAAAAACTATACACAATTGTATGGAGAAATGATATATTGTGTATGCCTATAAAAATATTGAAGCCTTTAATTAAACCCACTCAAGTTTGTATGTGAAGATGAGACTCTTGGGTTTTTACCATCAATAGCTCTGTGAGGAATCTCCTGCTCAATTCTAGGTCTAAATCAGAGAATTTTTCCAACAACCAAGCTTGAGCTCATGCTTACTAATTGGTACAGGGAAAGAGGATTACAAGAGGCTAAGGCCTTTAAATTGTAGAGGTACAAATGTCTTCCTATTGGATTTCTCCCTAATCAGCAAGGCCAGTTACGAAAACATTTCCAAAAAGGTATTGCACCACATAGCTTGTGTTATATTTGTTTGCAAATGCATATTCTTTTGTATTTACATTTTTTTTTTAACAAATATTCCTATTTCTGGCCTATATTTTTAATTTTATCAATATTGACAAAGTTGTTCTCATGGCAGTGGATTCCAGAATTGAGACACTATGCACCATCTATGTGTATCATTTTGGTGGGGAATAAATTAGGTGGGATGGGCTTATGCTTTCATATTTTCTATCTTGACTTAGATTCTTTTCTTTTTCATTTATGTTTTTTTTCTTCTTTTTATCTTAAAGAACTTGTGTTTTGAACAATTACAAATTTGTGAGAAGACAAACAATTTTTTGCCCATCATCCTGGAGCAACCCCTATATCAACAACTCAAGTGGTTTCTTGTTTCTAAGAATATATAAGTGCATAAAAATGAATCATATGATTGTTTAATGTATTAAGATGACCATTAAGTACCAGAGAATTGGTCTTCAGAAATTTTTGTTTTTAGCAGCAAAACCTAATGAAACCATCCAAAAGTAAGCTTCTCATAGTACTATGGCCCCAATTTCCTATTCTATGATATAAATCAAATTTCACAAATTGGGTGGTCTTAGCACTTTTATGTTTTACATGTGAAGAAAAATTAATACACAGACTTAAAATAAACACACAGATTCACCATTGATTCATAGCTTACATAGTTGACGCATGACACCCACAACCCAAAATTTGAAGTGCTTTGATACCATATTGAGAAACAAAGAGCAAAGCAATGAAGACACACACTTAAACAAAAAAAATAGAGGAGATTTTCACACTAAAAAAATGAAACAAAAAATATATTCACTTCATAATTATATAGCACTATGCTGCTATTTCCTTACACACCTGAAATGAGAGGAAGATACTGTATTTATAGATCTTTTAGCACTCCTCTAGAAGCTACTAGAATGGTTTTCAAAGGCTACGGTGAGGAGAAATCAAGAAGTCTAGAGGATATGGAGTTGGATAATTCTAGAAAATTCCTTAATAAATGTTGCACCTACTTCAGCACTGTAGTCAAATAAACATTACTCCAACACCGCCCATAATGTTTATTTGGATAGTCAAATAAACATTACTCCAACACCCCCCCATAATTTTTATTTGGAGAGGATAGCAACTTCCTTGAGATATAGAAAGATGGGTCTCAACCTACATCCTTGTTAGGTACCCATTTACAATCACTTTTTCGATGATGGCCATCAAACATTCAAATTTTGATTTTGAAAATTCTTTGTTTGCTCATTGATCTGCAATCCAATTTCTTCCTTTTTGGAAGTAGGCTACTACACTTTGCTGAAAAAAATTTAGTTTCATCTTCATGCACCTTCACTTTCAGCTAATTTCCAAATCACTTGAATTTTTTCGTCTTTGACATATGAACACTTGTACTTGAACAAACTTTTGAATATACTAGTCAAATTTTTCCAATTTGTTCCAAAACTCCAACCACAATTCATTTTCATGCACTCTTTCATATATTTATTATTCCAAATTGTATTCCAACACATTTTTTCAGAATGTGTTTTTAAACCACACACACTGCAAGGGTGTAAGTCCCAACACTTATCCTTGGTATGACCTTTTCTATGACAATGTGTACACTCAACACTTTCATTTCTTGAACAAATTTACTTGAACTTGTAGCATCATTCCCCTTACCTGTGACATACTGGAGACCTTCATACTTTGGCCTCATTGTTGGTTCAATTGGATTTTCAATTCCTTGCTCATTCTTGCCCAATCCTTTACCTTTATAACCCATTTTCTTCATTATTTTTAATCCAACATTTTTTTCATTACAACTTTTCTCATCACATCTTACAAGATTTGTAGATTCAAACACACTTTTATCTTCATCTTTACATTCTTTATCAGAAATATTTTTAGCTATATTACACAAATCATTTGATTCATTACACAAGTTTTCAGTATTACACAAAGCATCACAAACTAGTGATTTTAACTTTAGGAATTCTTTTTCTTTTTCTAGAAACTTTAACTTTGCTTCTAATCCTTCATATTTCTTCTTAACCTCATCATAAATTTACATTTTTTCTTCTAACTCTTCATTCCTTTTCTTAACCTCATCAAACAATTTTAATCTTTCTTCTAGTTCTTTATTCTTTTTGCTAACTTCCCACAAATTAACTAAAAGTTCATCAACCACCTTTATATTTTCTTCTAGTACTTTATTCTTCTTCTCAACTTGACACAAATCTTTCAAAAGCTCACTATTTTTTTCCTTTAAAAAATCATTCTCACAAATTAAATTAAATTTTTCTTTTAACACTCTTTTACCAAGTTTTCCCATTGATTCAAGCAATTTAAACTCACTTGATGTCACTTTCACTTTGACTACAATGATTTATTTTTCAATTGCACAACTTCTATCTTCTTGACAATTTCACAGACACACTTACAAATAGTGACTGTGGTCTTTTTCACTGACAAGGAACTATTTTTTCAAAAAAAACTCATAGTGACTCCACTTCAAAAAGTACACCCACAATCTCAATGATTTTTTTTTTTTGAAGAAAAATTAATACAAACTTAAAATAAACACACAGATTCACCATTGATTCACAACTTACATAGCTGACACATGACACCCACAACCCAAAATTTAAAGTGCTTTGATACCATATTGAAAAACAAAGAAACAAAGTAAAATAGAACAAATTTACACATTAAAGAACATATCAGATACACTTAAAAATTATATTACTGACACTTAACACTTTACACAATAGTTTGCTGTTATATTTTTACACACCTAAAATGAGAGGAAGATACTGTATTTATAGATCTTTTAGCACTCCTATAGAAGCTACTGGAATGGTTTTCAAAGGCTACAGTGAGGAGAAATCAAGAAGTCTGGAGGATATGGTATTCGAGAAGTATGGATAATTCCTTAATAAATGTTGCACGTACTTCAACACTGTAGTCAAATAAACATTACTCCAACAACATGTTAAAACTTGTTATCAAACCTATGCTTTAGTATCTTGATTATTATGTTCTATTCTTTTTTTGAGTGAGAATTCTCTAATGGATTAATGTGATGATCTTGGGTATTGTTGTAGTGAGTCTAACTTATTTTGGGATAAACTTCTTATAGGCCTTTGAACTATTGTGGCTTTTGACATTTTTAGGAGATCAAGAGCCTCTTGATTATTTTTCGCATAGGTTATTCATGGGACTATCAAGTCAAATGTGATACATTATAATATGTTTTGAATTTTGATTCTTTATGAAACTACTAAAATTAATCATTTTCTAATTGGATCCAAGCTTCACCATATAACCATGTATTTCTAGATTTAAATGCACTTGCAACTTCTAATTGGTTTTTTCTCTTTTCAGGATGAAGATTTGAAGAAGCAGATTAGGGATGCTACATATATTAAATGCAGCTTTAAAACAAAACAAGTATGTTGATAGAAATGATTTTTACAAGTATTTCAATTTATAGAAATGATTTAGAGTATGAGAATTGAATATTGCATAGAAACTTAATGTCATCAGAGTTTTGACATATAGAAATAAGCCTATGATTTTTCCCTTTTCTCTTGTATAGCATTCTTCACATGTATAGAAAATTGAACTTCCAATTCAGTTTAATTGGAGAAGGTCCACATTACTGCTTACCAATTCTTCTTTATAGGAAAGTCAACTGTTAGGCAAGGTTCTCTTTTAACATTGGGAAGGGCCAAGTTACTATTACATAATTTTGATCCTCTAACATGATGTGGTAGTGGTAGCTTACAACTTCATGTAGATGAACATTACTGTGGTTGTTAGTAGAGGTTTTGATTTTACATTCTTCTAAGTATGGCCTGATAAGTATAAAAATCTGAGCCCCCCATGTGATGTTGGTTCTGCAAGTCCTAGTGCTCCTCTTGACTGCACCAATGTACAAACTTAGAGTCATTAATAGTACATTTATTGGAAATTTGTTTACTATCAATTTTTACCTAAATTTGGACACTAAAGCTTGGGATCTTTGGCTGACTGTCATCTGTGCTCTCGTAATTAAGTAATTTTCCCTTATTTAATCAAACATTTGTCTTTCTGCCAAACCATCCAGGTATTTTAAAGTCTTACCTTATCTCACTGCCACTCCTTCCTGCCTGATTTTGACTCTTTGTAGGCATCTAGATCAAGACTTTTGGCATTCTCTAAGTTCTTCAGAATTTTTGGAAACAATTTGAACTCCTAATTTTTTTTCAGAATGTGAGGTTGTTTTTGATGCTGCAGTCAAAGTGGTTCTTCAACCGCCCAAGCAGAAGAAGTGTAGAAAGAAGCAAGGACATGTTTTATTCTCTAAGGCATTGATATCTTGGCTGCATTGCCCTACTGCCTGTCTAGCTCAAACCAAATCTTCAACATATAAGCATGTTCTAAGAAATTGATAATTGGCCTTTATGACATGTGTCCTTAGTCAATCCTATAAAAGGATTTCTCCTTTTAGGCAAGGCACTCCACTTCCATAATGAATTTTTAATTCACATTTAATCCCCCAATGCACCCAAAAGGAATTTTTAATTCCTTCACTTCTTCCCACATGTCCTTCACTTATTCTTTATTCTTTCCCATCTCCCCATGAGAATATTTGAGGAATTTTTAATTCCCCACTTGTCCTCTCACCCACATGGGGACAAGGACCTTCTTTATGAGGAGATCTTGTCCAATCCCAAGGTACTTTGTACCCCCCTCTATGTCATGTACTTCTCTTACACCTCATCTCCACCTCATCTTTCTTAAACCTCTCCCCATTCCACATGTCAAAATGTGAGGGTTTGTGAGTTCTCAACTCACCTTAGCCCTACATCTTGATATTTGGTGGCTCAATCTTGACCATCCATCTCTTCTAGGAATTCTCAAAATTCTTATAAATACCCCCTCTTTTCTCTCATTTTGGGAGAGATCATTTTGCTAGCCAAACTCTTGCAATTTTATTTCTCAATCTACACTTAGCCATTTTCATGTTTTCATCCATTTCCATCCATCCTCACATCCTCATTTAGCTTGCATCTTGTGCCATCCAAGGAGCATACACATCAAAGATCGAAGAGCCAACCAAAGGATCAATTTGAGACAAGGTATAAGGTTCCATTTGTTGCTTTTATCTTGTGTTGATTCCAACTTAGGCTAATCTTGAGGTGTAGATTGTTTTGGTGTTTATTTGCACTCTTTTACTTGATGCTTGTTTTCTAACGCACATATTCGACCTATCACACTATCAATTTTTACCCTACATTTTTATTAAAGCTTGGGATCTTTGGCTGACTGTCAATGTGCTCTAGTCTGTAATCTAGTTTTCCCTAGTGCAATCAAACATTTGTCTTTGATTTTTACCATCCATGCCACTTAAAGTCTTGGGATTACTCACTGCCACTGTATACTGCCTGTATTTTGACTTTTTGTAGGCATCTAGGTCAAGACTTTTGGAATTCTCTAAGTTCTTTAGAAGTTTTTGGAAACAATTTGAACTGTGCCTTTTTTTTTCAGAATGTGACGGCTCTTTTTGATGCTGCAATCATAGTGGTTCTTCAATTGCCCAAGCAGAAGAAGTGTAGAAAGAAGCAAGGACATGTTTTATTCTGTAAGGAATTGATATCTTGGAATGCATTTCCCTACTGCCTATCTAGCTCAAACCAAATCTTCAACATATAAGCATGCTTCTAAGAATCATGATAATTGGCATTTAAAAACTTTTGAAACTCTTAATTAGCTTTGGTAGATAAAATTTCCACTAGTTTTTTACTAGTCAGGAATTAAGGATAAAGCTTCAATAAATAGATTTTTGCATCTTGGTTTGTTGTGTGGAATGCAATTGATATTTTTCTAATCAATATCTTTCAGCCTTCCTCATTCTGATTCTATCTTAATATATCCCTACTTTTATGCCTACACAGTTTTTGGACAAATATCAAGTGTTCTATTCCTATCTTTAGCTTATCCCATCATCAAGATTCTATTTGTTCTCTGATATTGTTTTCTTTGCCAGCTGCTTGTCTAAATAGTTCCATTTACATTCATGTTTTTCATGGTTTCAACATTCAGTTATGATGAAACAATCAAGTTATTTTTTCCATGCAGCTAGTTAATTGATTATCTTCAATTGATAGGCTTGAAAAGCTCACATTCTAGAACCACTTTCTTGTTTGTTATTATGTGTGTCTTCAACATTAGTAATATCAAATAATTATGATTGTCCCAAGGATAAACATTCAATATATGTTTGTATTACGTGCATTGATATAAAGGTCAAGTTACAGGATATACAATTACTATACAACCTACTTTTACAAGAGCTCTTCAACCAAGTCAAACTAATTTTTTCTAGGGTTAGTTATTCAAGTCAGAAGTTTGGTAGCAATGATGGTAATCACTGTCAATGCCCTAAAGGGCTTGATGATACACTTCTATTGTTGTATTGTTCTATTAGAATTTTATCATTATTAAAATTTGATTCTAGGGTCAGTGAAATTGCAACCACAAGGCTTGTATGTCTATTTCAAAAGTTGTGTTCTTCAAGCCTAGTCTGTTTGATGCTTGATTCCAAGGAAACACAATCTAGAAAATTTGCAATTTATTTGAATTGTGAAGTCACTATTACAGATGACTCCACCATTCCTTTTACCAATAGGCAGATCTAAATCAGATAACCTTTCAAACATTAGAAGTGTGGTATATTCATTGTCTGCATTACTTGAGGTAATATTGGTTGTTTTGAACTTTTCCTTAAATTTAAATTTCAGTCTTGATATGCATACATCTTTGCTTGGGGTAGAAGTCAAAACATGAAATCTTAAATTTAACTAGCTATATTTTTTGCATTCAAATCTTACACTATTTTGCAAATTCATAACACTTACAATAGAGGAAATTTTCTTTTATTAATCTTAGGGCAATTACAATGTTTATCCAGGTTTTTCTTTCCATTACACTTTCTTCAAGTTTATATCCAGAGTATCTATTTTTGAACATTATTTATATATTATTTTGAAAATCCTACCATAGGATTACTTTATTCTTCTTTTATGAACATATTTTTGGTCCATTTTCATCTGAATTGAAGGAATGTGCAACCATTCTCTGCCATTCTCTTATGTATCATTTAGAGGCATTGTTTGTTCATTGTCTTCTTTCAATGTTTGAAGACAGACTATTGGACACCTTTCTTGATAAAATCTTTGATCTTAGTACAGGGAATGCAAGTAGTAACAGGATTAGTCTTCCTATAGCTATTCTTTTGCTTGATTCATTGGCTTTGATTAAAGCTCCAAAGATTTTCCAAGGACATGTTTTGGTTTTGGTACGAATATGAATTCTAACTTCCATTTTTCTTCAAATGTTTGATTTGGTTTTAAAATTTTCTATAATTATGTCCTTACCATTCTTACCATTCTTGTTTCTAATTGTAGGTCCACTACCAACAAGCCAAATGAAAATTGATCTATGACTCCAACTAATCTTGCCTCCTTATGCTTGATTTGAAATATGATGTTCAAGGGTTCTAAAAATATTTGGTATGGTGTAAGCACAATTTGGGAGCTCTATTCATGGACAACTGATATACCAATCAAGAATTCTATTATTGGTGCTATGAGCATTTTGTACATATGGGTAAGGTTCACTACAATTTAACTCGAGGATTGGCCATAGACCTGAATGAAGCTTCTAGATTCAATCATTCTACCTTAGAATTGGAGCATTTGGAGCTTCATAGGGTTAAAATTAACCCAAGTAGCCTTTGAGAGCATAGCAACATTCAGTCAGGTCCGAGATTTAACCACATTAAGATTGGACCACTAATCATTATTTGTTCTTTGTAAAATATTTAATGTCATCTTATATTAATGTAGTCAAGTTTTGTCGTTTTGGAAAATCTATCATCTATGTTACTTGTTGTCATTTGGTTCTTCTGGTATGTTTCTAAGATTTTGAAGCACATGAGTTTTTATTATTCTAATTTTCTGAGAAAGTGATAATTTTTCTCATGAACTTATGGCAATGAAACGAAGGGACCTATATGTGACTGGTTTGTATTTATCAAGAGAAAAAGACCATTGGGCTTCATCATTGCATTTTAATAGAGAAAGCATTAGATCCTACCATTATTTTATATCTATAAGAATGAATGATCAATTTGTTGAATTTATGAATTGTAGGCTTCGACATTTCCACTGCTAGAAATTTGGATGCTTGGAGGCTCTATTGAATGTATTGGTCTTCTCCGTTGTGAGAATTTGTCTGAAGAAAGAGTATAAACAACTGTATCAGCTCTAGTCAACACAACATCTTTCTGAGTTTTGTGTCCTTGAAACCACTTTTTTTTTTAGCAGTGTTGTTCAATTTTAAGGTATACATATAGCTTTTGTTGTGTAATTTTACATGATATGCTTCTTTTGTTCTATTGATGGATGTGCATTTATAGAAAATTGAAAGATCTATGGAAAATTTTAAGAATATTTCTCATATCATGATATAGAATATAATTATTTTATGAAATTAACCAACCTATTATAAAGGGAGCCTTTAAACCATAAGGTGAAAGCACTGAAGCAATTTCATAATAATGATAGCCACAATAATTTCATTTTAATAAAATGATTCCATGTCCTAACATGAGAGGACAGAGATATTTTTAAACAAGGTGGTTGGTGTGGGCTCATTCCTTTCACCGACCATTTTTGTTTACATAGTAGTTGTTGTTAATTATTCAAAATTCAAACTATTCCCACTTGAAAGTACAGTGGATACTCATAGCATTGTTAACTTTACTCCCATATATCTTCATATGCCTATTTGGTCTAAATTGTTGCTTCTCTGGATACATGTTATGAACATTTTAAATGAGTTATATACAAACACACAAACACTGATGGAACCACATACAACCCTCATTTGAGGGTGCCTACACAACTGAAATGTGTCATAAAAAACCCTCTAATTTGACCGGAGCTATGCACAATACCACACAACCTTGGTGGCAAGAACAACAATGTGTACCAGCATTAATATTAAACTACCAGTTCACCAAGGACTAGGAGATTGTTGATAGGTTTGAACCATCTGAAGAATTTATTTTGTTATGATTTAGCTAAGCAAAAATTTTTGCAGGATTTATATTTACCCAAAGTTTTAGGACTTGAGTCTTTTTATTGTTTTATTTTTTTTGAACTTTCTGACGGATCAATCTAATCATTAATGTTGGGAAAATGTAATGATAGGACATCCTGCTCAGATGTAAACACAAAATCTAAAGAAATTGACAACACCAAGTTAGACATATTGGAATCTCTGTGACATTCACAAACATGGGCTAGAGAGGCGGAGAAAACAACTGAACTTGTCATTTTGGAGAATGAAATTTTTTTATCATTGCTTATCAGGGAAGCTTCACATATAAACTTCTATAAACAATGGCTGGCAGTACTACAGATTGAGAATTCAAAGCTTAGATGGCAACTCAAAATCCTGTAGTCAAAAGATCAAGGTAGTCTAGCTTGTAATTCTTTTGAAGCTTGGTAAATCACTAGGGCAAACAATGTAAGAAGATAAAGAAATCAAATCCAAAGAGGAATGGTTCATCAGCTCTTGTAGTGGCTCTTGGCTTAAGCCTTGCTAGTGTTGGCCTTATTCTAGGATGGAGCATGGGATGGATTTTTCCCAATTTATGACTTCTTCTGGTATGCTTGCACTTGTTACAGATTGCAATTTGTGTGAAATTTTCCAAGCGATCAAATTGCACTGTTTTCGTATCTGATCATCTTTGTGATGCAAAGTGTTTGCTATTCTTCACAGTAGTTTTGTTGGGGCTAATTTTAGTTACATATTTTTTTGATTGTTTTAGAAATATTTTGTGTATTCCAAATAAATGGTGGATACTATATTGTCACACTATATGCCATGAATTCTTTTGTCAGCTCATGTGTATGTATTGTATATCTTTATTCATTGTATATAGATTGTTTAGCTATTGCTTTTGTTCAATAGCTTAATGGCATAAACAATTTTCTTTGCTAACATCAACATAAATAGAGTTGCTTATGCATCCCTTGCTCTTCTTTGCAAAGGTAGGGACTCTAGCTCACACAGAGCACTTATTATTCTAAAGATTTTGGGAAATGAGATAAGCAAAGATAAACCAAAGCCATTCTACTTTACTATGGTGTATGCAAAGAAATTGATACATAACTATTCAATAGATTTTATCTCAAGTACCTTTGTCATGTATAAAAGGTTGTTGATGCATTTAAGAATAATTATGAACCTAAAATTTCCACCAAGGGAGTAGTCTAATTGGATGGTACCTTATCAATGCATTAGGAGTTATTAAAAACCTTCCCCTATCTCTTTATGCTTGTTCTAATATTGAAGTCCTCTAATATGTATCCAAATTTTAGCATCTTGTTGCCTTTGGTCTATGCCTTTCTAGTGGCTTTACTATGACAAAGGAGGTTGTAATTCTCCCCTTTTAATTAATTTAATATTGTGGACAAAAATCCCATTCCTATATTTTCCATGGGCTAAGGAGAAATTTCTAGGGATATTTTTTAATTCTTGGTTTCAAATTAATTATTCCTTCCAAATTTCAATAAAAGAAACTGATAAATAATAAAATATTATTATTTTTGAGTAACTTACCAAGGTGGGGCATTAGAATTCATAAATAATGGATATTGTAACTCTCAAATAAATTGGGATCTTTATTTACGATAGATATTGTATGTCAATTATGACAAATTTTATGACAACTCATAAATGGGAGTTAAAAGTAGAATTTAGTGGATGAATTATAAAGAAATATTTTGAGGTGATAATTTTGATTAAAAAATATTATTATTGTAGCATCATAAATTGTCACCCTTAACAATTTCACACGATGCTTTTTCCCCCTATTTTTTTTAGACTAATTGAGTCCCTAATTTCCTAAATTATGCAGTCTATAGCTTATTTTTACCATTTTCCAAGAAATTGCAAGCATTGAACAAATGCATCCATTTAATGTTTTTCCCTCGACACCTTATGTCCAAGAAAATGGGGCTAGGACTAGGACGCCCTAGGGTGTCTAAGTCCTTTTGTGTTGGGACCCAATTTTTAATATGTCGATGTCAACATTTTAGCATTTGAAACACAACTTGCAAAGGTCAACTATCGAGATCTATTTTTTGTGAAATTGAATAAATGCCTATAAATACCTAGTCATTTCACTATTTGAAATTATCTAAGTGAAATAATCTGGAAATAAGTGAACATTAAGAGAATCCAAGAGCAAGTCAAGGGAAAAATTTCAGTGATTTATTGTAGAAATTCAAGATCCAAACATCATGTCAAAGTGTATGTGAGTTCATATTATCATATTATCATTTTTTTGTGAAGGCTAACCTCTTTTTTAGGTCTCTAAATCATTTCAAGCAATCAAGAAAGAAATATCCAAGACCTTGAGGTGATGTGTATGACTTCAATCCTTCAAGGAAGTCTTTAAAGGGTGGTGAGTTGTAGCACTTTGTGGTCTCATCATTCCTTCCTATCCATTATCATTTTATCATTGACATTGCCATTGTGGAAGTGGAAACATTAACACAGGGTTTGACTAAGGCAAGCCCTTAAATGGAACAACCCTTTTGTTCTTTGTGAATGTGCAGGTTTTAGGTTTGAAGAGAATTAAAGGGATCTTGAAGAAAAATTGTTCATTATTGCAATTGAATCCCTACACTTTGTCAATGTTACCGAATTTTTGCCTCAGCTCAATTGGTGGAGCTGGTTGAATGTTATTACATCATAAAGTGAAATTGCCAATTATGTTCAAAGTGTTGATTTTACATCATGATCATTATTCATTGAGTGACAGTTATGCATTTTAAAGAAGAAATGGAGTTTTCAGAATGCCATTTAGATATTCCAGAATTAAAAGAAATACATAATTGAACAAATGAGCAAAATAGCATTTCAGATGCTTTCTTTTATTTCATGAAAAGACTCATATTTTACAAGGCTTCATTTGATTTCAACAATCAGAATGATATTACAAGATTTGCATTGGAATGCATTTTCTTTTCAAATGAAAAGCAAGAATTGAAATCAAATATCCACACAAGCCGTGGATGTGACTGTCACAACGAATCACTAATAGCACACTATACTACTAAAGATGTGAAAAAGAAATCACATAAGTAAACAACATAATCATCATTACCTATTTTGGCTGATGGTTGACTATGATGTTGTACCTTGCCTTCTCAAGTTCCATTGACCTGTAAGAGAAAAGAGGGGTGTCAGTGGTTCCAATTATGAAGAAACCTATATGAGGCACCTACAATAGTACAACCTACTATTAGTCATGCATCGAAATAATCAATCAAGTGCGAAAGAAATGAGCTGAAGGAGAAAAAACAGTATCATGATCATCATATTCTATTTTTATGCTAACATTGTTTGTTTCCTTGTGCAGGTATAGGCTAAGTCATGAAGCTGAACATTATTTGAAGACCAAGCATGTGGAGAAAAATGGGCTTCCACAAGGGTAGAGCGTGACATGCTTCCCTATTCATTAAATGGGTTGATTTACAGATTACACCAACATGTTCATCAAGTGAAATGAAATACAACTGAAGGAGTAAAATTAGAGTTATCCATCGAGCAACTAAACCAACTGTGCATTCATAACGATCAGGTTATACTTTATGAAGGCTACAGGTGAACAGTGAGTTTAGTTCACTAAATTAATTTAGCTGAGTACATTTACACCAAATATTGCTACATAGTTCATGTTCTTGTTGATTGTAATCATATGTGTCATGTAAGTTCTAGTTCATCAATTCATTCTTTTCACAGTCAAGGATAGTGAACAGGCATACATTATGCCTTAACAGAGAGTTTTGTTTTGATTTTCATCATGAAAGAGAGCAGATTTTGAGAGCAGTTTGATAAGTGAAACATAAAAATGCATGAAGAGTACCATGTTACTCAAGAGTACAAAAGACAGACAGTGTATTCAAGTGTTAAATGAATCACCAGTTCCAGTTGATCGATAAGCAAATACAAAATTAAGAATCACAAGATTAAATGATAACAATTTGTGAGGTGTTAATCATGCACGGAAAAGGTCAAGAAAGATGCAGATGTGTACAGTGTTGCAATGTTTCAGTTTAAAAATATCTACGAAGTTCAAGAGCAGAAGGAAAAAGTTGTTGTGTTAAGGTTAAGGAAAATCAAAAGACATTGTTGTGCGTACAGAATATAAGTATGAAAATAGTATACATTAAGAAGTCCTCTTCATAATGAACAACCACAGATTAATGGAAATGCAGAAATTGAGAGAGGTCAAAATCAGTTTTAAAAACAAATGCCAATTATGGGTTTTGCAACTAAAAGTGAAAAAGAGACTATGGTGATTGAGCTAAGTTTCATGAGAATGTTAAAGATAATAGGTGTGTTTCCAGATCATTATTTGAGTCTTCTTTCAAAGATAGAATATCAAAGTAAGACATCACTTGCAATGGATCGAGTCATGAATTAAATATAGCAAGTATATAGATTTTTCACTGTTTCTAATAATCCATGTGGGTATTCCTAACTCAATAACAAAACAATTTGTTCTATTAACCCAGCTGCATACATTTGTGTGAATTAATAGGTATTGGTGAAATTTTATTCTTGGGTCAAGGTTCAAAATACATAAAGCCATGAAGTTTTCTATTTCCAGTGATACCCATGAGAGGGCTTGTTTGGTAAATAACAAGAATAAATGCAAAGAACAGTGGTTGAGCTCTGCCAAAGAAATCATAATAGATGTATTTTTTCCAAGATATACAAATACTCATGTCGTTCTTTTGTTTCAGGAGTCTGAAATAAACCACTGGTTGTTTTGGGTCGATCCCATATGAATATAATCATACAAATAGATTTGCAGTTTTGAATCTCAAATACCCATCTTCAGGGTTACATTTAAAATACAGAAAATGCAATAATCATGATAACCCATGTGAATATTTTTCATGAGACAGCAGTAGAATTCAAAATGCGAATTTCTTGTGTTGAGCCAAGTTTTAGAACGAAGAAAATACAATTTTCTTTAGAAATTTTGAATACCCATATGCCGATTCATCCTCAAATATAAAGAAGAGAAATTTCTTGTTTTGGGTTGAGCCCAAAATCTATAAAACAATGTTTTCTATAGTATACATCTGGTGCGGCCTAAAAATGGCCAGAAATTTATGAGTACAGAAGAGATTCTTTAAGTCTCTAGAGAGCAAAATATCTAGCAAAGGAAAATTACTTGTTTGTATCTCTGAAAGAGCACTCTAGCCGTGACCAAGAGTTCTAGATAGCTTCCAAATGCCAAGAGTTCGAGCTCTTAAGTGATAGCCAAGCTCTCATAGTGGGAATGGAGCACAAGAATAATAGATATGAGCATAGAAAATGCAAAGAGGAGGCATTAGAAATTATGTTCACTGCGGCCTCAAGGTTAGAATAAGCGGAAATGAAACCATCAAAGCTAGCCTACCTTATGCATAGTAGAAGAAAGAAAAAACACAAGGCGAGCTCTCTCATAGAGCCTTCAATGGAACTCAAGTTCATAGGAGAAGGACCAAGCAAGCCGAAAACACAGGAATGTGCATAAAGTCAGAAAGAAGCATGATAGGCCACAGCCTTAGGGTCTTTTGATATTCCAAAATGAAGTGAAAAAAGCTATGATACTACAAAACAAAGCTTACCCACTGGAGATTCAATTATCTAAAGAGCGTGGTGAAGATTCTCAAGGCACACGAGCTTGTTTTCGACACAATCATGGTGGCATTTTCTTTCCAGACATAGCTCTTTTCCTCAAAGTCATGAGTGCAAAATGAATCATGATTAGGGTTTGATCCTCTTTTCTCATGCCCTAATTCGAGCAACCTTATCATCATCTAGAGTCTTCGGTCAAAGCACGTGGAGAATTTCGAATTGAGGCCAAAATTTATAATCTTTGCATTGTGATTTATCAAAGTCTAAATGCTGATATTTGAAAGGGGGCCAAAATTCCTAAGTTGGTTGATATGTTGTCTTTTAAGACTTATTTCATGTGCTTAGGTCATGGTTAAGTCTTTAAGAGTTGTTCTTTTGCCTTAGCGAATTATGAAGTCTTGAATGTGAGTTATTTCATTATTTCATGAGAAAACAATGACAATATTATGGTGGATGCTAATGACCTAAGATTAGGTTTTGATGATTATGTTTTAGGGTTCTTATTTTAAATTGATTTTAGAGAAATCAATGAGAGTTTTGATGAGAAGAAGATAATTATGAATTAATATTTTTATGATTTTGTGAGAAAATCAGAATATTGTAATGGAGAGATAAGAAGCTTTTCTTTTTTGCAAAAGATTTTTAATCTTTAATTGCAAAAAATAGACAAATTGTGCAAATCTGCAATCCTGTAAAGCAGAATCATAAAAAATCTTTTATAAATTGTTTTATGATTTCTTGCTATTTTTAGCAGATTTTTATTGACTTCTTGTCTTGGTTGAGTTTGAGTCTTATTTTGGAGACAAGGTTTTTTTTGGGCTTTTAAAGCAGATCTAGCTTATTTTTAGAGGTTGACAGTGTGGTCCTAAAAGCAGTATGTTTTTTTCTACTTTTAGGTAGTTTTTGAGACAGTTTGAAAGCCTTTTCCTTGAGTTTTTTTCTGAGCTCGGATTAGGGATTTCTTTAGAGTTGTGTTTTGATAGACGTAGTCTTTCAACTCTCCTTCTCAGTTTAGATCAGAGTTCCTACTCATACACATCTTGAGTTGTGAACCTTTTGTACTCAGTTCATAATTATTCACTCTTTCAGTTTTAATAAAGCAACAGTATTCTCCTTCTCATTTTTGTCTCAATTTTTATAATATCAATTTGATGTCTTTGTGGTTCAAATAAGAATCCTTTTATGTCTTGCTGTTGTAAGTTGTGTTTCAGAATTGCATAGTTTCAGGTTGCCTGATGTATTTCATTTAGGAATCTTCATGCAAAATACTGAAGGAAGTATGTGCTAGTGGGATTGTGAGATTCATTGTGATAGAGAGGTTGTTTTGAGTGTCAATGTTTGAATTTCATAACTTTAAGTTAATCATCAATTAGGTTCAAGTTTGTTTTCAGTCACCTTTTATCCCTTTTCCTCTGAAGTTCTAGAATAGGATTTATCATTCGAAGAACCAGCTCACTCTGGAGATTCCTTCTTCATTCAAATCACCCACATCTGAAGAAGGTTTCCATGTTTCAGTAGGTTGTTGAATATTGCATTCAGTAGGGTACAAATCTATTGACAACAGTCAACTCACAAAAACTACCTACATAATTAATCGACGGTGTTTTGATAACTTTGCAAGTGAAAACAAAGATCTCAAATTTGTCATTAGAGGACCTAAAAAAATAGATCAAGAAAGGTGTACAAGGACTCATATAGCATTGGGTGACTTTGTCCCTATATTCAGACCAATACCAATTTTTTTGGGAAAGTACACAGTCCTTTGCACTTTCCAAATCTTCCTACAATTGACTTTCAATTTATTAATTGTCTCCAATTATTGTATTTTTCATATTAGGGAACATAGTCTAATTAGGTTAATCAAGGAAAATTAATTACAATCCATTCCAATCCCCAAATTGATGGAGATCCAAGTCTAATTAGCTCACCTTCATGGTTGAATTTCAATCTATACACCTTGTTGATCTCCATCTCAATGAATCCCTAGGAAAAGGCCTTGGATCCTATTGTTCTAAGCACTTAGGAGTTATGATCACCTTTTTCTATGTTTCATTTTGGTGAGCTTGAAATTTTGACATAATATACCTTCTAAAAATTAACCCTACATCTAGGTTTTGGCTTGCATTACTTTGTATTTCTCATTTAGGGCTTCATTTTAATATGATAAAAACATAAAAAATCAAAATATTTGCATCTCATATTGCATCATAGGTTGCATTAGGGTATATTTAAGTCATTTAGGCAAGATCTACATTCAAAATGGGGTTCAAAATTTTTATTTATTGTTGCATTCTTGCATTTGAATCATATTGTCTTAAATTGTGCAAATTCTTGAAATATATTCACTTGCAAATTTGTTTGCACACACAAGCAAGACCTTTAGACAATCTAATAAACATACAAATTTTAAATTTTTAGAACCCCTATCAAGGACTTAGATGCCCTTAGGTTCCTCTATCCTTATATACTTGCATTAACACAAAAATTTACACATCTTTGCCTCTATGTCTTCAATCTATTTGTGCTTGTAGATATTTGAATTGGAATTCTAAATTGCATGTATTAGGCATCTTTCATATAGTTCAAAAATTGAAAGACATTATGTTGTTTGATTTTGAAATTGCATCAAAATCATCATTTTCATATCGTGGCATCTTAGAATCAGTTAATTATTGTATTTTAGATATGGAAATTGCATTCAAAATTGTCAAAACATCTTCCACATTGTTACACACTTGCATTTTGCATCACATTGGCATAAATTCAATAAAATTTGGAAAAATATTCATTGTTAAACCTGTTTCCAAGCAAACCCAAAATCCTTCACTAGTGTCTTACACAATCAAACTTTGAGATTTCAAAAAATCTATCCAAGACACAAATGCCCTTGGGTGCCTCTATCCTACTAGTTTTGGCTTAACTTTTTGTGGTAGAGCTCTCTCAATGTCCTTTGTCTAGATTTGATGTCTATTTTTCAATTCTTTTTACAAAGGTATCTAACTTTGATCATTTGATACATAAGGCAAGTTGAAACATGTTTCCTTTTCAAATTTGTGGTTTTGATATGGTAGCACATGGATCATATAAATATAATCTCCCAACTTATGAGTACAAACTAAGGAAACAAAGCAAAGTCGTTGATAAGCATGTTAGTCATTCTCCCAATATCTCTCCTAGTGAGAGTATCTTGGCACAAGAAAATGAAATCATTAACACATTTCTTTAGATCACCTTGCCTAATTTTCATTCACCTCCCAACATCTTCCCTACTTATGAAAACACTTTGGTGCAAGATGATTCAATCATGGACAATCATAGTTATTATTCTCTTGATACCTCACCCACTTGTGAAGAAGGTATTGTGGTGTTAGAGGATCCAATCATTGAGTGTCATGAGAATCTTGTTTGTTTCCCTCCCAATATTTCTCATACTTAGGAAGAAATTGTGGCACAAGAGGATGAAATCATTGATACATTGCTTTAACAAATAGTAAGATGGATGGTATAAATGAAGATGCTAAGTCAATACTAGATCTCCCCTCCATAGAAGGTTTTCAACAAGTAGATAGGTCAAACGAGGTTATGAATGCACAAGTAACAATTGGATCATCTCTCATTATAGGGCCTCCTAAATCCCCTGGCTATATCTTTAACTTTACAAAACAACTCACTAGTAAGCATGTGTCACAACAAGTAAGTTATCATGCAATATCTCACACATACAACATTCCTCAATGTAATGGTAAAGAGTATGATGTTGTTTAGAAACTTCTTCGTACTTTAGCAAACATTTCCTTTTGTGATTTCATCCAAACATCATCTACATATCATAGGGTACTCCAAGAAGTTTTGTATAAAATTGATGTCCCACCTTCTATTAGACTGAATGATGTCACTACCTTATTTGATTGAATGCAAGTTAAATTCAAATATTACATTCCCTCAACATGAATCACCCTCACTTGAGATCCAAAATAAACATGAATCCTTAATGATAAAGGTGATAATTAATGAAACTAGAGTTATAAGTACTCTCATAGATAATGGAGCGAGTCTTAATGTTTGTAGCATTGACTTCCTAGATAAAATAAATGTGAACAAGAATCTTATAGGACCCAATGATGTTAATATTCATGGCTTCAACAATTTTAATATGAAATCATTAGGAACTATCACACTACCCATTGAGGTTAGCCCATGGTCTTACCCACCCCCAGGTCCATATCATGTCAAGACCTATTTATACAACTTTCTCCTAGGTAGACCATGGATTCATGCCATGAAGGCATTCCCATCTACTCTTAACTATGAGATGAAGTATACAAATAATAACAAGATATACATGACTAATGAAAATGAAAAAAGTTCTAATTCACAAGTTCAACATGATCATAACACTTCCAACTCTCTTAATACTTTGATTCCAACTTCAAAGGTAGAACCTACACAAGCTAATGGTAATTCTAGTTGTCTTTCACTTAAAAAAAATCTTAGATGATGATTGGGGGCTGTTAGATTTTACACCTTGTTTCAAACAGAAGTCTAAAATCTCACCATAAAAGTCCAAAGAGTCAAGTACAAATGATTCATCTTCAAACACATGCTTTAGGGATGATTGGAGTTCATTAGATTTTACACCCTCCTTTAGGGGAGAGTACAAAATATCACAATCTAAACCAAAATAGTCTTTTTTTTCATTTGATCAACTTTTTTCTACATCAAAAACATCACCCCATGGTGGTGATGGCTCTTTAACTCCCATCCCTCATGAGAAGAAGATTCTTAACTTTCAACATCTTGAAAAGGATTTGCATGTTCGGAAAGAAGCATATCTTTCTTGAAATCCTGTAGATAAAATCTCTTCATCTGAGATGAAAGATTGTTATGGTCTTAGATATAAAATTATTTCTAAACATGAATATAATGAAAAAATAAAATAAAATGATATATTGTACTTTTCCAAGTAGGGTATAGGTTTCCAACATTCCTCTCCATAGATTCATCTAATGCTTTATCATCTATTGTATGTATGACATCTTGTGATAAGAAAGAAATATTTTCTTCACAAATGAAAGAAATGTACCCTACTATTGATCAAGGTAATATCTTGTTGAGGCTTCTCAAAGCCCACCTGATTACTCTTTCTCCAAGAACATGAAATAAATTTTACAATAAAAACTCATTTTGTGTGAGTAATAATATACAATAACTTAAGGATTATGGTGCTATTCCATTTTTTGATGCACCTAATGCCTCTAATCAATAATTATCTTCATCTATTGTGTTGCTCATCACTATGTGGTATTTGTAGCTTTATGTGTTTTGCTCATTGCTATTCATGATGGTGCCATCTTAAGTGAAACCATATTTTTCATGGCAATAGCATGATATTCCTTAGCATGGTTATCCTTTCTTCTATGCTTGGGGGGAAAGGATAAATAGTTTTGGGAGGTATGCAATCTTTTTGAAAGATCCCCTCTTCCCATCTTTCTCCTTAAAATACCAAGATAATAAGTATGTTGACATTTTAATGGGGGATTATATTACCCCTATTCATTTCATCTTGTGATATTTGACCTATTGATATATCCCATTTGGTAGTGGTGTTGTTTGTAACATCCCTTGAGGCATGATTATCATTTTTTTCCTTGTAATGATAAGCACTTATTTGCCCCCGCAACATTAAACTTTGTGCACCCCCTGAGGTTATTTTTGTATGCTCCCTAAAGCGTGGATTACATAGTCCTAGCATAATGGAGTTTGATGGTCTATGAGTTTAAATCATTTTTAACATGGACACATAGCATAACACAACATTCTTTCCAATGGAGCCATGTGTTTCATGAGTGTTTAGCATAATACAACTTGCTAGCCTTGTGGAACCGATCATATTTCATGGACACCTAACATAATGCATCTTGCTAGCCAATAGATCCATGTGGCTCATAAGTGATTTTAAATCCTTGTGAGAGAATCATTTTTTTAGACAACACATTCAATGGATGATGTTTGGTATTTGAGACAATTTAAGACTAAGGTCTCTTTTCCTTACCGACTCAAATTCCTCTTAGTACTAACCTTGTGTTTGTTGTATGTCTTTTGTGTTTCTTCTTCATGTTTGCATTGTGTTTTTTTTTCATTTTTTCATCATCTTTATGTTCCACCATGCCATTTTTTTTCATCGTGTATGCTTTGTGTTTTTTGACATGTATGTTTGTGTATGTTGTCTTACTGCATTTCAGACATGTGTGTGTTCCTTTGTCCTCAAGTTGGTTTTCTATGGGATCTTCATTCCTGGGGGCTTGTACACTCCCCTAGATCCTTAGTCATCCTATCTCTTCAGAATTTGGACAATCAAACCCCTCTTGACATATTTTCTACTTTAGTGTGAATCTGAGTGTAAGTTCATACTCTCACTAAAGTGGGGGCTAAATACAACATTGTAAATTGTCACCCTTGACAATTTCACACTATGTTTTGCACCCCCTAAATTATTGGGTCCATAATTTCCCAAATTATGCATTCTATAGACCATTCTACCATTTTCTAATAATTTGCAAGTATTTAACAAATGCATCCATTTTACCATTTTCTAATAATTTGCAAGCATTTATAAAATGGGGGAAAGATTGGGATTCCCTAGGGCATCTAAGTCCTATTGTGTTAGTAACCAATTTTTAATATGTCAATGTCAAAATTTTACTATTTGAAACCCAACTTGCAAAGGTCGGCTATTAGAATCTAATTTTTGGGAAATTGAATAAATGCCTATAAATACCTAGTCATTTCACCATTTGAAATATAAGTGAAATAATCTAGCAATAAGTGAACATTGAGAGCATTCAAGATCAATTCAAGGGAAACATTTCAGTGATTTATTGTAGCAATTCAAGATCCAAACATCATGTCAAAGTGTACATGAGTTCATATTGTCATATTATCATTTTTTTGTGACGGCTAACCTCTTTTGCAAGTCTCCAAAGTAATTCAAGCAATCAAGTAAGCATGATCTAAGACCTTGAGGTGATGCTATGAATTTAGTTCTTCAAGAAAGCCATTGAAGGGTGGTGAGTTACAACAATTTTTTATTTCGTCATTCCTTCTTATCCATTATCATATTATCATTGACATTTCCATTGTGGAAGTAGAAACACTAACATGAGGTTTGACAACGACAAGCCCCTAAATGGCACAACCCTTTCCCTCTCTTTGAATGTGTTGGCTTTAGGTTTGAAGATGATTAAAGGAACCTTGAAGACAAATTTTCCATTGTTGCAATTGAATACCTACACCTTGTCAACTCATAGAAACTACCTACAAAATTATCTAATAGTGTTCTCACAACTTTGCAAGCAAAAACAAAGATCTTAGCTCTGTCATCAAAGGACCTAAAAAATAGAGCAAGAAAGGTGTACAAGGACTCATATGCCCTTGGGTGAATTTTTCCTTGTATTCAAACCAATACCAACTTTTCTAGGTAGGTACACAATCCTTTTCACTTCCCAATTCTATTTGTAATTAACTATTTCAGTTTATGAGTTGTCAGATTATTATATTTTCATGTTAGGCCACATAGTCTAATTAGGTTAATCAAGGAAAATCATTTCCAATCTATTCCAATCCACAAATTTATGGAGATCTAGGTCTAATTGGCTCACCTTCATGGTTGAAAGTTAATTTGTACACTTTGTTGATCTCCATTCGTTATGGTGTAAAATTGCACCCTAGTGCAATTTCCCATGACATATCCTTACTTTAGCCTTATAAAATTGATAATGCTAGATCCCATTGTCATAAGCCTTATGTCCCTTCCATACTTTGTCATTTTCCATCAATGGAGGGAATTTTGACTAGGACGCTTTTGCATCACATGAATGTCCTTGAAAAATTCTTGGGTCAAAGGATGTTGGGACGTCACACTTCCTATCACCTACGAAGTGTAACTCACCCTATAATTGTAGACCCACCCAAAAATGACTCATTTTCCTCCAAACATTCATTTTGAACTCATATTTTCATTCCATTCACTTCACTTCTCATTCTAATCTTCATTCTTGCAACTCTACTCAATTCACTCTCTCAATTCTTCCACTCCATTCTTGCTCCATTCTCTCTACACCATTTTCTTGCAGGTTTCAAGCTCTACATCACTCTTGCACATCCATCTTGTGCTCTCAAAGCTCTCATCCTTCCTCTTGAATTCTTCAAGCTTGTAGAAGGGAGGGTAACACTTTGTTATTTTATTGCATTATCAACCTTATAGTTAGCATATTGATTGTATTTTCTTTCTATACATCTTGTCTATTATTTTATTTATCATCTTTTCTACATTGTGGTCGATCTGGCTGTTTGTAGAGGTGGAAACACCAAAGTGGGGATTTGACTGAGGAAAATTCCAAAAAACAACCCCAAAATTTTCTCATTTTTGTGTGTGTAGGTTTTTGTTCATGTAGAGCTTGTGGGAGGATCGACCTACTATGAGTTACATTCTCTCACCTTCTACTAATCATTTTACTTGTAGTTAGTTTATCTTGAATTTATAGTATTCTTGTTGTGTTATTTGTCATTTTATACATTTATTACATTTTTTTAAACTCTCAAATTCCAACATTTAGGTTGTTAGCAAACCCTAGGTGTTTTGAATTGTAGACTCTTCTCTCTTTTTGTATAAGATGCTAACATGCCCATGAGATGACAACGTTCTATACTATTTTTCATCTACCACACTATTGTTCTCTGGTTGAGAGGCAATTTTTTTTTTGCTTGAGACCTATATGGTTTGTTCACTTGAATTATGAAGTCTTCCATCTTGAAAACCCAAAAGCACAGATTAGCTTTTCCTTTGTTTGTCATCTCATCTTTCAACCTTTGTTATTGAAGTGACCAAGGGAAATTCGCTCCCTTTAGACCCTATTTGTCTTGGAACTTGGGAGTAGCGAATCCTAGAGCCTTCACATTTTGGTTAACATGATGTGATCCATTCTTCTCCCTTCGTCCTCATTTTGAAAAAAATAATTCTCATGTGTTAGGACGTGTAGTTGGTAGTGCATTGTGACATTCTTTATGAGCTTTACAATCCAATCAACTAACTCTAACCACGTTAGAAAGAGTTATCAAAATCTAGACATGGGGTCTAAAAGGTCCAATCCTCCCTGTACTAGTCAGTCCTTTGAGGAGTTCACTATCGGGATTTCCGCCAAATACACTCCTCCTGTCATTGAAGCTAGAACTCATGTTCCTACTCCTCCTGCCTCACCCTCAACCTCTACCTCCTCCTTGGAAGATGACATTGCTCTCAGGGTCCTTGTAGATTAGGTCTACTCCTTGGAGATGAGACTTAAGTAGCTTAAGGGATCTTGGCAGGAGATCAAGATTTTTCCCACATAGCTCCTATGGTTGAAAATTTGAAAGAGATGTTAATGAAAGATCAAAGGGGTCTAGAAATCCTTTGTGGTATTGTCGATATTGTAGAGACCCACGTTCCCTCTTACACCTCTCCCTTGAGTGCTACTCAAGATATTGTTGGTATATGGTGACCAATCATGCAAATACTGTACACTCTTTACATATCCTCATCGAGGTTTGAGGGTGCAACCCTTGATTTTTTTCCCATTTTTTGCCTATAAAGGGAATGGTAGTTAATTTTTTTGTAACCGAAAAATGAAAATTGACTTTGTAAAACCCTAATTATAGAATCTTCCAAAAAGCTTGTTATAAGTGGTTGGGATGTATGTTGTAGTATGGCATTAATGAGATTATAATTTTTTTTGTAGTGGATAATAAAATTATTGGGTGGCTGAGTTTCTGTGGATGTAGCCCATATTGGGTGAACCAAATTAAAATTTTGTGTTGAACTCTTTTGTATTATTCTTCATTGTTATTTTTGGGTTATTTAATCTACATATAATTGTTAATATTTATTGCTTTGATCTGCCTAAATCCTAACAATTGGTATCAGAGCTACGTGTATTTTGGTTGATTGGTAGGAAACCTCTAATTTTGAGTGGAAGCAATGGAAGAAGGAAAATTCAAGGTTGAAAAATTCAACAGACAGAATTATCAATTATGGAAGATGTAGATGGAGATTATTTGTATCAAAAGGATCTATGGCGGTCATTGCAAGGAAAAGCAAAGAAAGGTGTTGTGATGTCCAATGAAGAATGAAATATTCTAGATAGAAAGGCATTGGGAACCATTCAGTTGTGCCTGGTATCATTTGTGGCATTCAATATAACAAAACAAAAGAAAATAAAGGATCTAATGAAAGCTCTGGCTAAATTGTATGAAAAACCCTTAGCCTCAAATAAAGTATTTCTCATGAAGTGTTTGTTTAATCTGAAAATGATTGAAGGTGGATCTTGTAGACACATAAAAATGACCTAGGCCTGCAAGCTCTATTTTTCCATCTTTTTCTTCCTAACATAATTGAGACACTTTAATTATATCCTTGGCCCACTTCTGGCTATTAGTTAAATAATTAATAATTATTTAATTAATTCATGTCCTTTTTATTCCTCCCAATTATTAAATAGATAAATTTTATTTATTTATTTAATACGTCACTAATTGTCTAAAGTCTTCTTATAATTAAACAAATTTCTTAATTTATTTACTTAATATGTCACTAATTCTAAAATTCTTCTCATAATTAAATAGATTCTTTAATTTATTTAATTATTAGTCACCCTTTCTAATTAAATAATTATCTTTAATTACTTAAGTTGACATTTCCCTCTCATAGTAAATAATTCAAATTAATTATTTACTATCATGGGTCCCCACCTTTTTTAATTAAATTGATTTTTAATTCAAAATAGTCTTTCTCCTCAAAAAATCAAATAATTTCCATTTATTATTTGATTTTCTAGCCACCTCTTTTTCTTGCCAATCTTATATCTTGTCACATGCATTGTCCACCCTTGATTTGATTTTCTAAAAATCAATCTTGTCCATTCATTTTGAATTTTCCCTAACCCTAATTTGGGTTGTCAAATTGAATCTTGTCCATTGATTTTAGGGCACTTGTCAATCTTCAATCTTGGGATTCACTCAAAATTGCATTTTCTATAAAATGGCATTTATTATTTGATTTTCCAGCCACCTCTTTTTCTGTGCCAATCTTATCTCTTGTCACATGCATTGTCCACCCTTGATTTGATTTTCTAAAAATCAATCTTGTCCATTCATTTTAAATTTTCCCTAACCCTAATTCTGGGTTGTCAAATTGAATCTTGTCCATTGATTTTAGGGCACTTGTCAATCTTCAATCTTGGCCATTCACTCAAAATTACATTTTCTATAAAATGGCAATTTTGGTCTCATTTTGTCACCTCATGCTATCTAAGTCTCTTGGATTCTTGTTTTACACAATCTAATGTCATCTTGCAATCTTTTCATAGGCATACTTGCATAATTTAGACATAATTTCATGCGTACTAGTTGCATATTAGCATAGTACTTTCATCTTGTCATCTCAAATCCTTCAACATTTGCTTAGGGCTTGTCATAGTCATTAGTTTGCTCATCACAAATCTGAGGGCAACATCATATTTGCAGCAAGTTGAGAAGGTGTAATGAAGGTCAGCCATGGAGATTGAAGATATCTAGTGAGATATTTCATTTTGTTTTCATCTTTCTCCTTTGCACTTCCTTATTACTTTGGGTTTTTATGTTTATGCATTTGATTTGCTAACCCTAGGATAGTTTCCCATAGTTATAGATTTGTGACAGATCATTTAAATGAGTTTAATACAATTACCAATTAGTTAACTTCTGTAAAATTTAATTTTGATGAAGAGGGGAGGACTCTCTTGGTTTTATGTTCTTTGCTAGAAACTTGGAATAGCTTGGTAATGGTTGTAAGTAACTTTTTCTCAGGTTCAAATACATTAAAATTTGATGATGTTGTTGGTGTTATCCTTAGCAAGGAAATGCAATGGAAAAGCACAGGTGAGAGTTCAACATCGGGTAATGCTTTGATTGTAGAGAACATGGAAAGAATAAAGGAGAGAGGAAAAATCCCAACAAATCATGTGAAATCACAAGGGAAGTCGAAGAAAGGTAGATCTAAATCCAGAGAAAGAATAGATTGTTGGTACTATGGAAATCTAGGACACTTGACGAAGGATTGTTGGTATCAAAATGGAAAACAAGGAGATAAACAAAATGATGCCAGTAAGGATGCTAATGCTACAAGTAATAAATTGCATGATGCTTTAATTCCATGTTTAGATAATGCTAATGGTTCCCAGGTAATAGATTTAAGGGCTTCATTTCAAGCTACACCCCATAGGAAATATTTTGTAGATAATGTTCAAGGTTATTTTGGAAAGGTATATTTGGGTGATGATGAACCTTGTCAAATTGTTGGAAAAGGAAAGATAAAAATCAAGTTGCAAAATGGAAATGAATGGTTGCTACAGGAGGTGAGGCATGTTCCAAATTTGAGAAGGAATTTAATTTCTATAGGACAACTAGGTAGTGAAGGATGCATAGTTACCTTTTTAGACAAAGTTTGGAAGGTCACTAAAGGTGCATTAGTGGTAGTTAAAGGTGAAATTTAGGCACATTGTATTTGTGTACTGGTAATACTTATTCTACCTTAGTTTCTATAGAAATAGTTGCTACTAAGATAGTTATAACACTTGCTATAGAGACAAAAACAAAATTGTGGCACCATAGACTTGGGCACATGAGTGCGAAAGGGATGAAGATCCTTCACTCTATAAAGTTTCTACCAGGTCTGAAATAGATTGACTTGGAGTTTTGAGGAAATTTTGTTTATGGAAAATAGAAGAGTCTGATTTCTCAAACTTGGGAAAGAGGAGAGTGAGAAATTAGATCTTGTGCATTCATATGTATGGGGATTGGCTCAGGTATATTCTCTTGGTGGCTCTCGCTATTATGTTACTTTTATTGATGATGCAACTGTTGGGAGATTTTTCGATGTTGTGGATGTGTTGATGATATGTGGTTTTCATTAGTATTTGGTATATCAGTTGTTGTATATGTTGAGGATATTGAGAAAGGTTCCTAGTGGAACTGTGTAGGTCATGAAGGCATTTTTTTTATGTTAAAGAGTAAATGATGTGGATTAAAGGGTTTATTTTTGAGTATGTCTAAAACATCTACTGGAAGTTTCAGAGGTCCATGTGAAGTTTTGTGTGAGTTGTAGTCTGACAATATTTTCAATGTCTCTGTTAGTGTTCCTGAATGAAGATTGTATGATTCTGGTTATCTAAGTTGTTGTGGATGCTTCTCTATTGTTTCTTGGTGTTCTCAAATTTCTCTAGTTCATTCTCTATCTTTTTGGTATGTCCACTTAATCTGGTGAGCTCGTGGTTGAAGATCTTTTCTTGCGCATGTTTAGTTTTTCATGTTCTTGGTTGATATGTTAATGATAGCATGTTGCGGATGTTTGAGGTGAAATTAATTAAAGTATTTTTATGTTGGAGATGTTAATTTGGGTCTCTATGTGTTGTTTCTGACCTTGGTGGGTCACATTAAGAATTTAGTTGTTAATCTGGGCCGACATTGCAAATATAATTTATTTTTCTTGGCCGACCATGTTGTGATGAAATCTCCTATAGCTAATATATAAGAATGATTGTGCCATTGGTGGAAAGCATGGTTCATGTGCTCCTATGTGTGTATATCCAAATATTATTTTATTACAAAGAAGAGTGTGAAGAAGTGTTGAGATTAGTTGGAACTGTAATCAGGCTTGAGAAAAAGATATTTTCTCAGTTCATACCCTTCAGATTTTTAATCCTATCATTTTGGGTAGTGAGCCCCTTTTGTAATTGAGCAGTGAGCTATAGGAAGTGTGCCTAAATGCATGTGCATTCCCCTTATTATTTCTCATTATACTTTTAGCAGAGTATAATCTTGTGGACTAACATCCACCATGGTTTTTCCCCTAATAGGGTTTCCACATAACAAATATTGGTGTTCTTTATCTCTCTGATGTGTTAATTGCTTGTGGTTAATTTCTTATTCATTAGATCTAAGATTAAAGTTAAGTTTGAAAATTTTAAGTTTCCGTGACAACTGATTCACCCCCCCTCTCAGTTGTTTGTCCTTGTTTTGTGAATAATTGGTATCAGAGCTAGTTCCTCTAAAGAAGTTTAATAGCTCAAGGTGATTTGGGATGGAAAAATTCAAGAAGGATAGTCCTAGATTTGATGGCACCAACTACTCACTATGGAAATTCAAGATGTGATGTCACCTAAGATGTATTGGTGAAGCCTACTAGAAAATTACAAGAGATCCATATACTATTCCTGAGAATGGTCCCTCTTCTACTAATGAATCAAAGATGCTGAAAACAACGTTAGGGCTATTGAAGCTTTGTTGAGCGCTCTAACAGATTCAAAGATGGCTAATGTGTTAGGTCTACAAACAACTCATGAGATTTGGATGAAATTGGAAAATTTGTATGAAGGCGATAGACAGGTGAAGATGGCTAAGCTACAGAGCTTGAAAGGTAAATATGAGAATTTGAAGATGGGAGAAGATGAAAATATCACTTCTTTTATGCAGAGAGTAAATGAGATAGTGATGGGTATTACATGTGCTAATGGTTCTGTGGAAGAAGATGAAATTGTGCCTAAGATACTTAGATCCATTCCTCCTTCCTACAAAATGAAATTTCATGCTATTGAAGAATTAATGTCGGTAAACAAGCTGACAAGAGATACACTGATAGGGAAGCATGTTGCTTTTGAAATTAGTGAGTTTGGTGAATCAACACCAAAGATTGAATTTGCATTCAAAGCTACTATATCTGGAAGTTATAGGAAAAGATACAGTCTGGGAGAGAGCTCTAGAAAGATATCCAAATATGATGAAGAACTGAAATAGCTTGAAGACAAAGAAAGAGAAGTAGAAGAATTGGAAGCATTGATTACAAATAAAGAAGGAAAAGGAAAAGGTAAGTATGAAGATGTATTGCCTATTAAATTTTTTTCATGTAGTAAAATAGGTCATTTTGCATCAATATGTCCTGAAAGAGTTCCTAGGTCTAAGCCTAGAAAGTATAGATTCCAAAAGAGATGCTACTTTGTTGAAGCAGTAACTGATGATGAGTTTGATAAAGATAATGCAAATTAAGATGAATGGGCTTTCACTGCTACCATTGAAAATAATCCTACAACTACTGAATCTATTGGAGATGAGAAAGCTCTTGCAGCCCAAATTGAAGAAAAAGATGAGTGGGTCATTGATAGTGGATGCTCACATCACATGGCCAGTGAAAAAAGTAAGTTTGTGAGTTTAGAGAAGTATGACGGTGGGGTTGTAAGATTTGGAGATAATAATATTGGTGTGATTCATGGAAATGGATCTATTAGCCTTGGTGGTAAAGATAATATTGATGATGTCCTATATGTTGAAGGCCTAAAGCACAACTTGTTGAGTGTTGGAAAAATGGTACACAAGGGATATGATTTACAATTCAAGAATGGAAAATGCAAGATTCCTGGAAGTTCCAGAAACATGATTGTTGCTGGTGTGCAAACTAAAAGTAATATTTTTCACTTGAATATTGCTAGTGGAAGTTGCTTAATTGCTCAAGTAGATGAAATTTGGTTGTGGCATAGGAGATTGTGTCATGTAAACTTTGACAACATTATCAAGATAAGTTCTACTCAAGCAGTAAGAGATCTACCTAGATTAGTGAAGCCTACTAATGTAATTTGCAAAGAATGTCAAATGGGTAAACAAACTAGAGTCTCCTTCCAAAGAAAATAATTTCATTCAAATAATGTGTTAGAACTACTACATACTGATATTTGTGGTCCCTCTAGAGTTATAAGTATTCATGGAGAAAGGTATTTTATGCTGGTCATTGATGATTACTCTAGAATGATTTGGGTTTCCTTTTTGAGAGAAAAATGTGAAGCATTAGATAAGTCCAAAATATTTAAGGCTATGGAAGAAAATGAAAAAGGTTTGAGAATCAATTGCCTAAGATCTGACATAGGGGGTGAATTCATCTCCATGGAGTTCAAATCTTATTGTGAAGAACATGGAATTAAAAGATAGTTATCTTCCCCCCAAACCCCTCAACAGAATGGAGTTTTAGAAAGAAAGAATGGAACAATTCTGGGTGTTTCCAGAACAATGATGATGGAAGGGAATGTGTCTTAGATGTAATAGAGTCAAGCGGTAAGCACTGTTGTGTATACCTTGAACCGAGTAAATGTGAATGGTAATTTTGGTAAGACCCCTTATGAATTATGGTTTGGTCACAAGCTTGTCATTAAGTCTTTTAAGATATTTGGAAGAAAATGTTATATCAGGAGAGATGATGATATAGGAAAGTTTGATGCTAGAAGCAATGAAGGGATCTTCCTAGGTTACTCCACTAAGATCAAGACATACCTATGTTATAACAAAAGACTGAGAAAGATTGTTGAGAGTGCAAATGTCAGAGTTGATGAGGACTCTGTCAAATCATCTAGACGATGCAACCATGATTTAGATGAAGACAACACAAATCAATGGAAGAACACTCATACACCAAATCTACTTTAGAATATTCCATATGTTCTAGTGAAGTAACCACAAGTTGTTCCAATAAATCAAGTCAGTTAGGAAGCACATACAAGTGCAAGTGTAGAAGAAGGTTCAGAAGACACAAAGGTCTGAGAAAGTCCCAAGACTCCAAGGTATGTAAATTTGAATCACTCTGAAAGTCAAATCATAGGAGATAAGAGTAAAGGAGTGCAAACTAGAAGAAAAATTGTAGAAGAATATTGTCTGATTTCCAAGATTGAACCTAAGAGTGTCATTGAAGCCTGTCAAGATGAACACTAGTTGGAAGCTATGAAGGAAGAGCTAGCACATATTGAGAAGAATGACACATGGATACTGGTTCCTAGGCCCAAAGACAAGAATGTGATTGGTACTAAGTGGGTATTCAGAAACAAGCTAAATGAAGAAGGTGAAGTGGCCTGGAATAAAGTAAGATTGGTATGTAAAGGGTACTCTCAAATGGAAGATATTGATTTTGAAGAAATCTTTGCTCCTATTGCTAGAATTGAAGCTGTGAGATTATTTCTTGCTTATGTTGTACACAAGAACTATAAAGTCTATCAAATTGATGTAAAGTCTGCATTTCTTAATGGAGAACTAGAAGAAGTGTACATTGAACAACTAGATGGATTTCAGCTAATAGACAAAGGAGGTATGGTTTGTAGGTTGAAGAAAGCTCTATGTGGACTTAAACAAGCCCCTAGAGCCTAGTATGCTAGATTGGAAAAATACCTATTGAAGCTTGGATTCATTAAAGGTACTGCTGATAGTAACTTATACTTCAAGTTAGATCAAGATAAGGAGTTAATCATAGGAGTATTTGTTGATGACATCATTTTTGGAGGAGATGATAATCTATGCATGAAGTTTTCTGATGAATGAAGAGTGAATTTGAGATGAGCATAATTGGTGAAATGAAGTTCTTTCTAGGATTACAAATTACTTAGTTGGACCAAGGGATTTTCATATCTCAATCCAAATATGTGAGAGAACTATTGAAGAAGTTTGGAATGGATGACTCTCCTAAAGAAATTCAAACTAGGTATAGGTCAATGATTGGTGGATTGTTCTACTGGATGCAGAATAGACCATACATTATGAATGATGTATGTATGGTTGCTAGATTTCAATCTAATCCAAAAGAATCACATGTGATTTCTATCAAAAGAATCTTTAGATATCTAAAAGGAATAGTTGACTTTGGACTTTGGTATCCAAAGGA
Source organism: Sequoia sempervirens (assembly GCA_007258455.2). Taxonomy (NCBI): domain Eukaryota; kingdom Viridiplantae; phylum Streptophyta; class Pinopsida; order Cupressales; family Cupressaceae; genus Sequoia; species Sequoia sempervirens. The sequence goes on from VDFB02058242.1 coordinate 1,863,854, forward strand.
TGATGATCTCACTTTATGTGCATACACTAATGTTGATTGGGCTGGTGATATGGATGAAAAAAAGTACTAGTGGTGGTGCTTTCTTCCTAGGGAAGAAGCTAGTGTCATGGTTGAGCAAAAAAGGAGCTCCATTTCTCTATCTACTGCTAAAGCAAAATATATTGTTGCTACAAACAGTTGTACTCAAGTAATATGTATGAAATAGATGTTGAGAGATATCAGAGTAATATATGAATAGCCTATTTCCATATATCGTGACAACTCAAGTGCAATAAATATATCAAGGAATCTGGTGTTGCACTCTAAGAATAAACATATATCAATCAAGTTTCACTTCCTGAGGGAAAAAGTGAATGAAAAAGAAGTCAAATTGGAGTATGTGCCTACCAAAGAATAGATTTTAGATATATTTACTAAGCCATTGCTGAAGGATACTTTTGAGTATCTCTAAGGAATGCTAGGGGTAATTACCCCTCCTGATAAGAACTAAATGATGCATTTACTTGCATCAATCTATGAGCCTTATTGCTATATTATGATCCGGATTGATGTTTTCATGGCTGCTACTTAGGGGGAGTAGTCAGATGTGTAGATATGTGGTTCAAACCGTGTGTATGGAAAGGTCATGGTTACATTTTTCATTGATTTCAAAGGGGGGGAAGAGTAATGTGAAAAATACCTATGGAGAGAATTTCATTTGAGAGGAGAAGTGCAGAAGAAGTAAGTGTGTTGGATTGATGGTATTTTTCACATCATGTGTTACCATCAATGCCAAAGGTGGAGATTGTTGCAAGATTTTTGGATGTTGTGGATGTGCTACTGATATGTGGTTGTCATTGATGTCAACACTATTAGCATTTGATATATCAGTTGTTGTATATATCAAGGATATTCAAAAAATTGTAAGAGAAAGTGTTCTAGGTTCCCAGTGGAACTGTGCAGGTCATGAAGGCATTTTGTTCTATACGTTAAATATTAGCTGATGTAGATTAAAGGGTTTATTGTTGAGTATGTCTAGAAAATAAACTGGAAGTTTCAGAGGTCCACATGAAGTTTTGTGAGTTGTGGTTTGACAATATTTTCATTGTCTCTGTTAGTGTTCCTAAATGAAGATTGTATGATTCTCGTTATTTAAGTTGTTGCAAATTCTTCTATGTTGTTTCTTGGTGTTCTTAGATGTCTCTAGTTCATTCTCTAGCTTTGTGGTGTGTCCACTTAATCCAGTGAGCTCCTGGTTGAAGATCTTTTCTTGCGCATGTTTGGTTTTTCATGTTCCTGGCCGACATGTTAATGATAGTGTGTTACAGATGTTCAAGGTGAAATTAATTAAAGTATTTTTATGTTGGAGATATTAATTTGGGTCTCCACTATGTTGTGGCTGACCTTGGTGGGTTCACATTAAGCATTTAGTTGTTAATTTGGACCAACATTGAAAATATAATTTATTTTTCTTGGCCAACCATGTTGTGATGAAATTTCTTGTAGCGGATATATAAGAACAATTTTGTCATCAGTGGAAAGCATGTTTCATGTGATCCTATGTGTGTATATGTGAATATCATTTGATTGTAGAGTAGAGTGTGAAGAAGTGTTGAGATTAATTGGAACTATAATTAAGCTTGAGAAAAAGATATTTTCTCAGTTCATACTCTATATTTTTAATCCTATCCTGTTGGGAAATGAACCCCTTTTGTAATTGAGCAGTGAGTTGTAGGTAGTGTGCCTGAATGCATGTGCATTCCCCTTATTATTTCTCATTATGATTTTAGTAGAGTATAACCTTGTGGACTAACATCCACCATGGTTTTTCCCCTAACAAGGTTTCCACATAAAAAAATATTGTTCTTTGTCTCTCTAATGTGTTAATTGCTTGTGGTTAATTTCTTATTCATCAGATCTGAGATTAGAGTTAAGTTAATTTTGAAAAGTTTAAGTTTTTGTGACAACTGATTCAACCCCTTCTTAGTTGTTTGTCCTTGTTTTGCCAACAACAACTAGGAAAACATGGGTGTATTTCCTAAAACAAAAATTAGAAGTTTTTGATACTTTAAAAAAGTGGAAATATTTGGTTGAGAATGAGACATGAAAAAGGTTTAAGTGTCTTAGATATGATAATGGAGGTAAGTATTGTAGCAAAGAATTTGAAAATTACTATTCATACAATGGAATCTATAGGCATAAAATGGTTCTCAGAACCCCAAAAGAAAATGATGTGTCTGAGAGGATGAATAGGACCATTATAGAGCATGCAAGGAGCATGGGATTACATGATGGACTACCCTTACACTTTTGGGTAGATGTTGTACATACCATTGTTTTTTAATAAACATGGGACCTTCAAATCCTTTGGATGGTGGCATTCTAGAGGAGGAATGAATGGGTAAAAAGGTAAACTATTCATTTATGAAAACCTTTGATTGTGAAGCTTTTGTCCATGTTGATATTGAAAATAGAACCAAGCTTGAGGCTAAGTCTAAAAAATGTACCTTCATAGGATATGCAGTAGATGAATTTGGTTATCAATTATGGGATTATTAAAATCATAAAATTATTAGGAGCAAAGATGTTATATTCATTGAGAAGGTCATGTATAAGGATCAATTGTAGGAAAAGAAGCATGAACATGCCAAAAAGGAATATGTGGTGTTGGATGAGATTCCAGAAAATAAAATGTCAATGGTACCCAATGCTCAACAACAAGTTATCCCATTGACTCTTGCAAGTGTTAAACATTCTACAAGGATAACTAGACCCCCAAAAATATTTTCTCCATAATTATATTATATATTATTAACTAATTCTAGTGAACATAAAGTTTATGAAGAAGCAATTTAGGTATATACCAAAAATTAGTGGGAGCTAGGCATGTGAAATAGGAAATTGATTCCTTGTTCCAAAATTAGACTGGGGACTTAGTCCAATTACCTGCAGGTAAAAGACCATTTCCAAATAAATGGGTTTACAAGTTCAAGGAAGAAGATGGAGGCAAGAAAAGATATAAGGCTAGACTCATGGTAAAAGGTTTTGCACAAAAAAAGGTATAGTTTTTTATGAAATATTTTCTTTGGTTGTAAAGATGAATTATATTAGAACTATTCTAAGTCTGTGGCTACGGAAGAATTGCATCTTGAAAAACTAGATGTGAAAACAATATTTCTCTGTGGGGATTTGGAAGAAGAAATATACATGAAAGAGCCATAGTGATACAAGGTCAAAGTTAAGGAGGAATTTGTGAGTAGGTTAAATAAGAGTTTGTATGGCTTGAAGCAATCACCTTAGCAATGGCATTTGAAATTTGATAGTTTTATGGCCAAACAAGGTTACAAAAGATTTCATTTTGATTATTGTTCTTATTTTAAGAAATTGGGTAATGGCAACTATATTATCCTATTGCTTTATTTTGATGACATGCTTGTTGTTGAGTCTAGCATGCAACATATTAATGAACTTAAGAAGAAATCAAAAAAATCATTTTCTATGAAGGATTTGGGTGAAACAAAACAAATCCTTGGTATGAGGATCACATGGGACAAGACAAACAAAAAATTAAATTTTGTCTCAAAGTGAGTATGTAGAGAAGGTGTTGAAAAGGTTTAACATGTAGAGTGCAATAGCAGTTAGTACACCTTTTCCTAGTCATTTTAAGTTGATTATGGAGATGTGTCCAAAGAAACAAGAGGAGGAAGACAAAATGTCTAAGATACCATATGCATTAGTAGTTGGTAGCTTGATGTATGCAATGGTATGCACAAGGCCAGTTATTGCACATGTAATGGGAGTTGTGAGTAGGTATATGATCAATCCGGGAATGGAACATTGGAATGTAGAAAAATGGATTCTCTGATATTTGAGAGGTACTACTTCAAAGAAACTATGTTTTGCAGGAAAAAAAATTTCTCTAAAAGGATATATTAACTCTGATTTGGTGAGTGATATTCATAGTAGGAGGAGTACTAAAGGGTGTGTTTTTACTCTAGGAGGTATTGTAGTCGATTAGACTTCAAGGCTGCAAAAGGTTGTTGTGCTTTCAACCACTGAAGTTGATTATGTTGCTACTATGGAAGCTAGCAAGGAGATGATTTGGTTACAACATTTTTTGGAGGAATTGGGAAAATGACAAGAACCCTTTGTACACTGATAGCCAGAGTTCCATTCCTCTTGCTAAGAATTCATCTCTGCATTCAAAAACTAAGCACATATAGCTCATATACCACTTCATCTGACCAATTTTGGAGGATGGACAGTTGAAGCTAGAAAAAATTCACACAAGTGAGAATCCTATAGATATGTTCGCAAAGGCAGTGACATGGGAGAAACTGATTTCCTCATCAGTTTTTGTTGGCCTTCACAATCGATAATGGTGGACATAAGAAACTAGCTAGACTTGTAATCTAGTGGGAGCTGCAAGTGTAACAGTGTCATCCAGGATCAGTCTCCAAGTGGGAGATTGTTGGTATGTGGCAACAAATCATGCAAATATTATACACTCTTTACATATCCTCGTTGAGGATCTTATACTATAGTTGATAGTGTATTGTGATGTTCTTTGTGAGCTTTATGATCCAATCAACTAACTTTGACCATGTTAGGAGTTATCAAAATATAGAAATAGGATGTAAGAGGTCCAATCCTCCCCATACCATTCCATCCTTTGAGGAGTTCACTGTCGAGATTTCCACCGGGTACACTCCTCCTGTCATTGAAGCCAGAACTCATGTTCCTACTCCTCTTGCCTCACCCTTGACCTCTGCCTCCTCCTTGGAAGATGACATTGCTCTCAGGGTCCTTGTAGATTAGGTCTATTCGCTAGAGATGAGACTTAAGCAACTCAATGGATTCTTGGTAGGAGATCAAGCTTTTTCCCACACAACTCCTATGGTTGAAAATTTGAAAGAATTGTTAATGAAAGATCAAAGGGGTCTAGAGCTCCTTCTTGTTATAGTTGATATTATAGAGACCCATGTTCCCTCTTACACCTCTACCTTGAGTGCTACTCAAGATATTATTAGTATGTGGTGATTGATCATGCAAATATTGTACACTCTTTATGTATCCTTGTCAGGGTTCAAGGGTGGTAGCCCCCGAAAGCAGGGGATTGGGGGCACATCCCCCAATTCCCCCCTTTTTTTCCCATCAAGGGGTTGGTAGTTAATTTTTTGTAACCGAAAAATGACTTTGTAAAACCCTAATTCTAGAATCTTCCAAAAAGCTTGTTATAAGTGGTTGTGATGTATGTTGTAGTATGTCATTCATGAGATTGTCATTTGATTTTCACTGGATAATAAAATCATTGGTTGGTTGAGTTTCTATGGATGTAGCCCATATTGGGTGAACCACACTAAAATTTTGTGTTGATCTCTTTTGTGTTATTCTTCATTGTTATTTATGGGTTATTTATGCATATAATTCTTAATGTGTATTGCTTCGATTTGCCTAAATCCTAACAAATATGGGATCAAAGATCGTTGGTAGAAAACTAGAAATCCTGACGCTCAGGATGTTAATGTGCATGGCTGACATGGGTCTCTTTACTAACACCAACAATATACCTGAGCAAATTTGCATTGTCAAAGTAAATAAGTTACCTTAGGGCTTTAGTTATTCCAAACCTAAAGTTCAAAACATCTCTATTTCTAGTGTTGGTTTCAGTGCCTCTTTTGGTGTTGGTGCTAGTGTTGGCACTAGGGACTTAGCTGGTTTGGTTGTTGGTGGGTTTGGTGGTGGTTTTGTTGGCCATACCTCATCTACTAATCTAGTCCTCAATGCTCTTTTACAAAACATGGGGCACACATAGAATCAATTAGCAAATCTAACCAGCTCCTTCCAACCTATGTTTCAACATTTTTCTCATCATAGTCCTCTTTTTATTTCCATTCTAAACACTCTTATCCCTTAAGGAGTGGAGATCTTGAAATTTGAAAAGTACAATGGTTGTGGGGATCCATGGACACATGTCTCATCCTTCAATGTGCTATGTACTAATTTCTTCCATAATGATGTACTCTTATCCAAGCTATTCCTACGTTCTCTCAAGGATGCTACCTTGGAATGGTATTGTGCCTTGCCTAAAAATTATATTCTCTTTTGGTCAGCTAGTCAATTAGTTTCTCTAGCAATTTCAGGCCAACATTGGGCTAAAGATCGCTTTCAATGAAGTATGGAACTCATGATAAGTTAACTGATTTCATAGCTTGGTATCAGGCCATATTTGCTTAAACATCTTATCATTTTACCAATTTTGATGTCCAAAAAGTTTTTATCTTGAAATTTCTACCTTCACTACAAAAAAAAGTTTATTTTAATGAAATATCCTTCTTTTGTGAATTTTTGTGTTGCCTTACATGAATACCATCAAGTGGTTTTCCAATATGAGGACTCATCCTCACGCTCTTTCCAGGATGGCTAATTAGTTGTGTCAGTCTCTAGAAAAAACAAGTATGTGGCAAATGTGTTCTCTATTCCATCGAATAAAAATGTTATAGGATGTAATAGATCTTTCACTAAATCATCAAAATTATATAATAACATCCTACAAAAATTATTCAAAGATAAAGTAATAACTTTTCCTAAGATTCAACCCTTGTTTGAGTTGTATCCTCAATGGTACTACTCCCAAAGTTTGTTAGACATGACACCGAAAGATGAATCTACCTATGTCTTATGATTTAAGACTACATTGATGACAAGACTATCTTCCTCGATGGTAGAAAACTAGAATATTAACAAGTTTGTAGTGAATTTGAGCAACCAACTATAGATATACATAGATCCTTTCCTGTCACACTCAACTAACTTGGTTACTCCATCATTTTTTTATTTTAACCCATCTAAATATATGAATGTAGCCTCATTCACTCATATTCCTCTTGTAGAGCGTGTGAATTGTACTTGACATTACATTCACCTCACATGATCCACCCCTAAACAAGATCCCTCTCTCCTTTATAGTCTCACTCGCATCAATGGTAACATCATAACATGCATTATGGTTGAACTGTCGATCCATGTGAACATCATTATGGAGGAGGCTCTTTTTATTAATAATTTACTTAAGGAGAAATATGATGATTTGCAAGCTACCCCTCACACACATGATGGTTTTCTATTGCACCTATGGGCACTATTTCTTTGTCAGTCCTAGTAGGACCTAAGGTTGTGGACATCTCTTTTTTCTCATTCTAGAATCTAACCTATTTAGGAAAGGTTGGGCATCTCATGGCTGGCCTCTATGAATGGAATTGATTTTGTGATCCACAAATGTCTAAAGTTTCCCCATGAGGGTACCATTTATGTTGTCTAGGACACTAGATACAAGCCATTGGTAGCAAGTAGGGGCTTCTCCCTTGATCACTTTTGGCCCACTCTAGTCAGACCCCTCCCTCCTAGGGGATATCTTTTGTATAGAGCTTATTGCAAATGCAAGACTAGGGGCTCAACATCAAAGGGTGGTTTTCCCCCATCTCCTTATGTTGTTTCTTTGAAGGCTTGTCTACATGTACAACAACATGCTTTATTTACTGCCCCTCCAAAGGGGAAGGAAATTATTGCTCTTGCCCTCAGGCCTTCCCCTATAGTTCTTCTATTTTATCTTTTTATGTACCTTCTACTTCCTCTTCTCATCCCTTGGCGACATCTTTTGTTCCTTCTATTTTTCCTAGCACAAGAAAATGGAAAGTTCTCATGTTGTAGAAGTAAAAGCCCTAAGTTTTATAGCCTCCTATTTTACCCAAGATTCCTTGACCCACCCTTTACGACATGGGGAGGTGTTCATGTGGGGTTGTTCCTACATTTTGACACCTACCTATTCCTCCACCTACTCCTAGAGCAAGGAAAGGAAAGAGGCTCACCATTGAGAAATTTGTCTCTATTTCTAATTGTGTGTCTCTTGCTCCTCGTTCTCCTCCTAAGGAGACCACCCTTCCACCAAAAACAGTTGTGAAGGTTGCTTCTATGGTAGAGCAGGAGCCCTCAACCTCTTCTCAAGCCATGCTTTCTAGTGCCCACAATTGAAATAACTAGTTTGTGTGTGAGTGTAAGCATCAACAAAAGGCTCTAGCTAAGGAGCACATGACTTTATAGAAGAGTGGGGAGGAGCTTTTTGTTTCTACTCCTACTTCCTCTATTTTCCTTTCTACTCTTGACTTTTATTCTACCTCAGTTCTCATCGCCTCAGTCCTTCTTACAAATTTATCAGTGGATCTCAATGAACCTCACCCTAAAATGGTGCGGGTGTTCGTTGCTCCTTTGGTGGAGCCCCCCTTCTTAACTCTTTTCCCAATATTCCTCCTTTCTCACAACCTATGGAAATTCTTCACACAAAGGTGGTGTCCTTTGTGGCTTTGTCTCCTTCTCCTATTTTTACTTCCTCTATAGGAATTATGCATTCTCCATTGAAGTGCAAGCTAGCGGATGACCTTGCTTTGAGTGAGGGTCATAAGAATTTTTTGTCTCTTGTGGAGTCTTATTCTACTTTTTCTTGTGTTGTAATTGTGATGGAGGCAACCTCGACTTCCCCATAGTTAGCCACCACCCCTCTTCCCAAGGTTGGTCACGATTCCTAAATATCTTATCCTCCTCTAGCTTAGTTGACACATCACACTCTTTTCAAGTTCATGTTCAACTCATTGGAGGATATCTCAAATCTATCCTTGACCTTTGAGAGATTAGTGACCTTAGTCTCACAAGAGCTTAGTGAGTACCTTGATGGACCTTCTTCCTTGGCCCTTGTTGTAGGCAAGTTAGTTGGTGTAGCCCTTGCTATCCCTCCCCTCTAGGCTCATCCTCCCTCCCCTTACAATGATATAGATTGGGAGTAGGATGACCTGCTAGTGGATTTAGATTAGGGTCACTGGATTCAGATTAGAGTCACACCTCTTCTACATCTTTAGATTATTTTGTGTGATTGTTTGTGTTCCCCCCATACTTGTTAGTATATGTTTATCCTCAATAGTATTTGTTTGTGCTCTTTCTTTGAGGACCCTTGATACCCTTTTAGGTGCTTAGATACATGCACAAGAATCTATCGTAACCTTCTTCTATTTGTCTCATCATTCTTCTCTATGTCATATTTTTTACTTTTCACAGCAGGGGTGATGCAAAGTGTTGGAGCATTTAGGCCTCTTCCATGTTGACTCAATTTTTATTTTTCATTTATCTTCATGTGCTCTTCTTCATATTTTGATACATTTAGGGATTGATGATAGTTCATATGCATATTATATTATATCTATCTATCTACATCTACAAGTAGTTCTAACCTCAAATTATCAGACCCCCCTATGCTCCTTAATTCTTCATCTCTTCCTTTCTTCTTCATGATATTGTGGTTTTCATGTGTTTTCCCTCATGTGCATGACAACATTCCATGAATACATCTCGCCATGTATCTTGTGCCATGAAGTATCGTCTTTCTCTTCTCCTTATCTAATGACATGCGCTCTTTACGTAGCCCACATCATTCTAAGGGGGGCTCTCATATCTGCTTAATTTTCAAAAAGGTGTATTCTTTCAAAAGGATTCTTTGATGAAAGAATCCCTTGATGAAAATCATATTTCAAAAGGATGCCTTAATGTATTATGTCTTATGTCTTGATGTCTTAAATCTTAGTGTCTATCTTGGTGGCAACCCAACTAGACCTATCTTTTCTATGGCAATCCTACAATGTAGTTTGTTGTAACCATGAGCCTACATACTTTCCTTATGGACTATATCCATGCTATCCATACCTATCAGTGCCATCTTATATCTGATCAGATTGTGTCTTATTGTATCATGAAAATTTTCATCATGTCTATTATTTTTTTCTTTTTCTACTCACATATTTGTCTGTAGCTAACATGTTTGTGGTGAGACTGCAGCCATCTTTGCAAGACTGAAGACCTATGTCATCTTCATATTCTTACGAAACTACTTTCACGTCAGGCATATCAGATTGAAGGACTACTTCCTATACATTTTTGCTATATTCTCTTCAATCTCTTTCTAATTTAGCTCACACATGCTTTGACACATATGCTTGCTAAAGTGGGGGGAAAATTTGTTATGGTGTAAAATTTCACCCTAGTGAATTTTCCAATGACATACCCTTACTTTATACTTATAAAATTAATAATGCTAAATCTCACCGTCATAAGCCTTTTGTCCCTTCCATACTTTATCATTTTCCATCGGTGGAGGGAATTTTGACTAGGACACTTATGTGTTGTGCAAATGTTTGCACACCACACAAACATCCATAATAGATTCTTAGGTTAGAGGATGTTGAGATGTTACACTTCCTGTCACCCGCAAAGTGTAATCCTCCCCATGACTACAAACCTACTCGAAAATGACTCTTTTGTCTCCAAAAATCCATTTTGAACTCATAATTTCATTCCATTTAATTCACTTCTCATTCTAATCTTCATTCTTGCAACTCTACTCACTTCACTCTCTTAATTTTTCTACTTCATTCTTGCACCATTCTCTTTACACCATTTTCTTGCAAGTTTCAAGCTCTACATCACTCTTGCATGTTCATCTTGCACTCTTAAAGCTCTCATCATTCCTCTCAACTTCTTCAAGCTTATAGAAGGGAGGGTAATTCTTTGAAATTTTATTACATTATCAATCTTATAGTTAGCATATTGATTATCTTTTCTTTTTATACATCTCATCTATTATTTTATTTATCATCTTTTTTGCATCGTGGTCTATTTGGCTGTCCGTGGAGGTGGAAACACCAAAGCGTGGGTTTGATTGAGGCAAACTCCAAAACATAGATCTAACATTTTCTCATTTCTATGTGAGTAGTTTTTCATTCGTGTGGAGCTTGTGAGGGGTTTGACCTACCGTGAGTTACATTTCTCTCACCTTCTACTCATCATTTTACTTGTATTTATTTTATCTTGCATTTATAGTGTTTTTCTTATTGTATTAGCTTTCTTTTTATACATTTCTTGCATTGTGTTACTTTTTGTTAAATGGTTAGAGTCCAAAATTTGAGTTGTTAGCAAACCTTGGGTGTTTTAGATTGTAGACTCTACTCTATTTTTGTATGAGACACCAGTGCATCCATTTGTGTTGTTGTATGTGTACTACATTTCCATCCTCTAGCTGAGAGGAAGTTAGTCTATCGTCCAAGACCTTCGTAGTATGTTCATTCAATTTTTGAAGTCCTCCATCTTGAAAACCCAAAAAACATAGATTATATTTTCCTTTGTTTGCCTTCTCATCTTTCAACCTTTTACATTGAAGTAACCAAGGGAAATTCTCTCTCATTAGACCCTATTTGTCTTGGGACTTGGGAGTAGTGAATCCCCTCCATCACACCATCTCAATGAAACTCTAGGAAAAGGCCTTGGATCCTATTGCTCTAAGAACTTAGGACTTAGGGTCATATTTTTCTATGTTTCAATTAGTATACATGTTGGAGGAGCATCTCTTAATTATATATGATAAGTTTAATGATTGTTGAAATTGGGCTTAAGGAGAGCATCTTTACTACCTAAAAATAGTCAAGAATCAAGTGAAGGTTATGAAAAAATTTTAAGTGGTATTATTTTGAGAGGAAATATTTGAAAAAATAATAGTTAATATTTTTTCATATTTGAGATATTAGGATTTTCCCCAAACTTCTATACAAGTTAGGCTTCTTGACGAATTCTCATCTTTTTTCAATTTATCAAATTTCTTCATCACTTGAACATTTATGTTCAATTACAAGATTTGAGGAAAAAACATTTAAATTATTAGAGATAAAAGAATAAAACCTTGGTGTCTTGAGGGAAATATAATATAGAAGTTGTAATTACACTTTAAATATTATTTTAGTTTTTTAACATATTTTTTAGTAGTTTATATATGTAGGATTGTGTAGAAGGGATCTCCAACATATAGAAAAATATTTATATTTATCCATAATTTTATTACTATAATATATGATATATCAATATTTTTATTAAAAAAATATTAATAAGAATCAATTCTAAAATACTATGAAGTTTTTGTTTATGTGTGCAAATATTTTCAATCTTTCTAGGATAGTTTTTCTGAGAAAATCTACATAGTTTATTTAAATTTTTTGATTGTATTCTCCCACAAAACATTAATGGGATCTTGGTGATAAGAAAGTGATTAAAATATCTTTTATATGATTTTATATATCTTTCATTTATCTATAAAATTAGATTTAAGAAAAATCAATTTGTTTGGGTCATGGTAGTGAATGTCCAGCTTTTGGGTGGATTTGAGTGCATCTCTTTTTAATTATTATGGGTATTTTAGATATAATAATATCTTATATTTATTTTTTATAAAAAAATAATTATTTTATATCTAAGCATATTTACATAAAATTTATGTTTGGGTCATTACAATATTATTAATGCTTTGACATTACCAATCTAAAAAATGAATTAATTATTCATGTTTCTCAATGAAAAAGAAATTGCATTTCTCCATTTTTTTTATTCCATCTATCATGAAATAAATTTTGAGATTCCTAAGAAAAAAGAAAAATGTAGATCTTCTTGGATTACGATAGAAATTAAATAAATATACCACTTATAACAACCTAGCTTGGAGTTGAGATATTGTGCTTCAGTGAAACCTAAATCAAACTAGAATGTCAAGTTCCATAGTTAGATAAAAACCCACCAACAATGCCATTCCATAACAAAATATAGAGATGTAGACACCTAAATTAGCAACAAGGTAAGCCACTTTGGAAAAATACATTGAATAATCCTAAGTGGTTTAGTAAGTCCTTCATGTGGCATTTTAAGATGGACAAATTATAACAAAAAAAATCTTGAAATTTACTTCCTTGAAGATTGAACCAGTTGGGCCACTCAACCCCTACATATTAAAAAACACTCACCTCTCAATAGAAAAATATAAAATATGAGAAGCTATTATCAAGGCACTTATAGCCACCTTGTTCTAATTGACCAATACTCTTGAAGCTAGGTTTATTGAGAAGTCAACATATAGTTATGTTCAAGCAAAAATTAGCCTAAGGTTTAGAAGACATCAACCTCACACAAAACCTTTCAAAACTAGGACTATGGGAAGAAGCTGATGGGAACCAAACTACCTTCCTATGTCAACTTACATGTCTATAAAAAAATTAATTTGACTTTTGTATCTCTCTTTCCATCATCATAGAACATGGCAAGGTTCAATTAATTGGGTGGGATACCTACTAGAAAAAATGAAATAATCTCACTTGACTTTCAAAACATAAAACAATGGTGTTCAACTATCCAAATCTCCTAGGATACCAATACCCTAGTATTCCCTTCCAAATGTAATAAATGTATCAAGCTCCACCTATATAGATAATGTTTGGGGGAACAAACCCTTGTACATATAAGCCATTTTTAGAAACATTTATTGAATACCTTAAGAGCCTTTGGATCTCAATATTCATAATGTTATATTTCCATGTCTACTCCTTGAACTTCAAGATTTCAGGGGGGGTAGGAGATCACAATTCAAATATTAAAGCTTATACCATGATAGCACAAGAGCTCGTTAGGATAGGGAGTGGTTATATCATCTCCAAAAGGCATCTATCCATCCATTTCAAAATATATTGGTGATTTTTCCATTGCCTTTAACATGAATAAATGACTCAAAATAAGGATTAAAGAATACCTAACCATCAATCAAGAGGCCAAGTCAAACACACTTTATCACTTGATGGAGAAAAATCCTATATTCTTCAACTAGTATATTTTGTACATAGATCACAGGGAATATGCAATATCTTACTACACTCCCTTAATATGGATACTTTAGAAGAGGTTTAAAAACTCTCCTACATATCTTATGAATAAAATCTCAAAAGTGCTCTAAGAATATACCAAGTTACTATAAATATTGGAATGAAATAATGTTGCCAATGGAAGACTTATGAAATAAGATAATAACAACCCTACTATACATAAAATATTAAATAACAATAATAGTGTGATACCCCTCATGTTGTTGTTACTCTTATGGACAGATCTTGTACTTGGTTGTGTGGGTGATCAGTTCACCATTTTGGTTGTGCATGGATTTATGGCTTGGTTGATTAGTTGCATTAGATTTTACATATGTTGTTAGATGATACTTTTTATGGTGATTATGTTATATGACTTTTTGTGGTGTTCTTTAATAATATATATATGATGATGTTGTGAGTTTTATGTTGTCATATTGTTTGGTGTGTTTATTTGTGAGTCTTGGTGAAAGGACGGAGTGGCATCACTTGCTTGCAAGTGCCTGTCACCCTGCGAGCCTTTCACGGTGTGTTTTCTATGGAGATTTACATGCTTCACGACATTTGTTTCTATGCAGGATGCAGGTACAAAGTCTCGATTCCACCTGCTTCGGCAGGACAGGGCGAGCATCAAAATAAACTCAACGGGATTGATGTTGAAAAAAGGAGTGGTTAGGAAAGAATTCCCGTCCCAAGTCCGTCTATTGTGAGTCTTTGGTTGTCTTTGTTCTTTTTGTCCTTGTGTGATATTGTGAAGTGTCGATTAATTTTTTTAGCCTGAAATTTAATTGATTTTAGTTAAGTGTATTTTATTTGATTTTGGGAAAGTATGATCAATTAATATAGTTAATTGATAACATTATTAAAGTTAATCATAGATAAATTGATTAGTAATATTATTGTTTAAAAAGGATTATTTAAATTAAATTTTATGTTGCTTCGTTATTATCTTGAATGTTAATTTGCCATTGCATTGTATTTTTGTGTTAATCGAAATAGTTTCTAAGTTATTATTATTATTATTATTATTGGAAATAAGATAAATAAAATAGAGAAATATATATATGAATAAATTTGATTTAAAATTATTAAAAAAATTTCTTTTATTGGATTTGTACGGGAGTAGTGGAAAAATGAATGGAGTTTGTTGGGGAAATTATTCCGGAAGAAAAAGAGGCATGGGTAAAGAAGTTCTTGACGGAGGAAAAATTTTGGCTGGGTGTGATAAAATTTTGGTTTTTTTTTTGTTGTTCTGTTGATAATTGGGGAAGGAATTTGGAAAAAGGCATTTCTCTTGGAATTTAATTGGGGTTGGAGAAGAAATTTTCTGGAGGAGCTTTAGAGGCGTGGCAAAGTTTGGTACAACTCTTAAACACACTTTATCACTTGATGGAGAAAAATCCTATATTCTTCAACTAGTATATTTTGTACATAGATCACAGGGAATATGCAATATCTTACTACACTCCCTTAATATGGATACTTTAGAAGAGGTTTAAAAACTCTCCTACATATCTTATGAATAATATGTTATCTCATAATATGTGCATAAATAGTTAATTGAGAAAATGATTGATTTGATCTTGTAAAGGAAATTTTTGTGTGTGATGATGATTGTTTGACTTACGGAATTATGTTATAAATCAATTCTTTGTGAGTAAACAGTAGGTTTATTGTATAGTTCGTTATTGAGGCTTTTGAGTTGAGTTAACATGAGTGTTTATTTATTTGGTTAACTTAATTATAGGAGATGTTGTCATTGAACTTCCAGAGGTTAGGGAATTAGGTATCTTTAATTAAGGTTTTTAGTTCTACTTGTTAATCTTGTGATTACTTTGAGTTTCATTCTTTTGTTATGTTATCGTGATAAGAGTATGGCGAGATGGTTTTTACCTCAATCTCTATCCTGTGTTTTGTGAACTTGAGAGTTCAATTCCTCCTATTATGTGGTATGTTTGGGAAATCTAGGGAGATGTGGGCACCGGCACACAAAGGGGCTGTCAGGATAACCCACAGTAGAGTTAGTGTAAAAAGTGAAAACCTAACTAATTAATTAGGGGATGGGTAGTTAAACACTAAAAGATAATGATAGATACCTCACTCACCAGGGCTTCCAAAGACTAAAGGTATGGCATAACGTGATCTCGTTTCCACGAGTAATCACCATGAGTCAATGGGGCGGCGCCTTGAAATAGGCAGTCAGGATAACCATAGATAACCTTGTGATAGGATGTCAGGATAATCCATGAAGGCCATGCGATGACACTCTCCTCTAGCCTTTCCCTTAGGAATCCTCTGTAATTTATTGTTTTGACTTGGAGTCATTTGTTGTCATGTTATATTAGTAGACTTTTGTTGTCACGTTTCCTTTGTGTATGAATTCTTTTCCATGTTTAGTGTTGAGTCATATGTGTTACTTTTGAGAATCCTTTCTTAACTACTCCCAAACGGGGGTATTGGAACGTGCTTCGCACCCCGTTGGGAGTTATACCTTCCATTGTGGTGAGTTTGTACCATATTTATGTATCAGATGTGTACATTTATACTTTATTCATATCTTGTAAATTGTATTGTAACTCGCCCATGTGTTGGGATGATGAATCTTGTAATTTGGATATATGGTTATTGGAATTTAGTTTGTAACATGATGTATCTTGCCCATTGATATATCAAAAATCATAATTTCAAACAATTTCATAATGTAAGATTAAAGATGAATCTCATAATTTGAGATTGGTCCCTAAAAATTGGAAACACAATACACATAATTTCAACAATTTTTCCTACAATTTCATTCAATCCATATGACTTGGTTGAGGATCTCAATAAGATATAAACACAAATATCTTTCATTGAACTTATGAGGAACTCCCCCTCCCTTCAAGAAACTCTTAAAGGAAATAGGGCTCAAGTACCTAAATTATATAGTTCCCCACCTCTAGAGGAATAAATCAATTAAGAGGATCTTGATGTGCTCCATCCAATACAAAATTACATTACCTTTTGTTTATTTTGACCTAAAATAGAGATCCTCAATGTTGAATTGAAGAGATAAGAACATATTGCTTTATACCTACAAGTATGGGTCTACAACACACGCATGAAATAAATGTTTTCCAATAATGGATTTATAATGAATATCGTTCTATTCTCTCTCCTATCAATAATGTGATATGGGTGCACCAAAATTACATGTAGGGATTCCTTGTGGGATGATGAAAAGATCAGGCAACAATTATTGAAGGATTATGCACCTAATTTCTTTGGGGCCTAAGATGGTTTCCACAATTTTTTATGTAATTAGCATGAAAATGAAGTGTGGCATACCACTACGAATACTTTGGATCCAAAATATGAGGGAATTTTCTTCCATTCTATTCCAAGAAATTTATTTCCTATAATTGGGAAAACCTTACATTGCTAAGGGAGATCTAGAACTCTTTAGCATGGTCGAACTTGATGCAACTAAGAAGAAACCTAAAATACTAATATATTATATAATAGGCACTAACAAGATAACTATAATTGAGCCAACCTTTCAAAGTATTCAAATATGAAAAACAAATAAAACATTACATTAGGTGTATAGTTGTGAAAAATATAAGGAGATTATTGATGATCAAGAGATTAAAACTTATGAAAAAGGACAAATCTCCAAGAAAGAAAGGTCCAATGATATCAACTAGAACTACTACTAAGATAATAAATCTTTTATAAAATGATTAAATCTTTCAATTTTTTTTTTTGAGAATCTTGTACCATCAACATAATCATAGAAATTGATATATTTCTATATGTTGAAGAATGCTTTCAAAGTAGAAAAGGTACCCTAGTAATGTAGCCAAATAATGTATCTTTAAATAAATCTTACACATCCTTGCCTCCCCTAAATTATTATTATAGTTATATAATGTAGGAAAGTGAATTATACACCCCATTAATGCATTTTGGTGAATCTTACAATTTCATGATGAAGAGTGAATTATATGTCCCACAAACCCTACCTAAAGAACAATTGCCTATATATTATATGGATTTTATGTACACCTAATTAGTTGATAATGAATAAGAAATAACCATGCTTCTCCTTTGGGGTCTTTGTGGGAGAGTTTTAGAAAATAATAAGTTAAGCATAACCATCAAGATGGAAAACTTGACTATCTTGGAGCTATCTAAGAAGTAGCAAATTATTCTATGGATTTATGGTTAAAATCTAATGGAAATATATTTTTTATTATATTTTTAATGGATTTATAGCAACCATGTATTATGTTTGAATTTTTTTATTCCTAAAAATACAAGGGAGAGATAAAGCTTGGGTTTACATGCAAGATAATTTTGACTTATTGGTAGAACTTTTATTAGTGGAAAGAACCTTATATTAGACACCATATCATTTGTAGGATTTTTACACTGTCTCATCTCATAATATCCCAATCCTCAAAAACAAGTACAAGAAATAATGAAGAAGAATAAACCCCCTATAGACCATATAAAGTAGGAGAATTTGTACCAAAAAAATAGCGTCTAAAGAATAAAAGATATAAGAACAAAAAAAATCATGTAGAATGGAAAGTTTTGCATGTAGTTAAGGAAGATGCTAGAAATGATGCTTACCTCTTGTGTACAATGGAAGGTGAATAGTTTGGTGAAAATATTGATTCTTTCTATCTTAAAAATCATTATATCTAAAATTCCATAAATATCATAATAGTAAAAAAATAAGAAATAAAATATTATATAAAAAATCATGTATTGCATTTTGTCTCACTCCATCCTTCTACTTGATTGTGATTTTTTTTTTTTTTCTATTTTCCATCTTAGTAAGAGTATTAGTTTTCTCAATATAGTTTTTGTTTAATAAGAAAGATTCCCAAAATTATTATCACCATTATCTCCTTACATTCCCAATTTTTTAAATAAAGTTAAACTCATAGCTTTAAATTGTTCTTGATCTTAGTTGTCATCTAGTCAAGTCTAAATAGAGTAAAATTTTAAACCTACAATACCTAATCGAATCTAAGATTTAGATCTTCCTACCTCTCCTTGGAAAGGAAAAGTATTGGGAGAAATTTATCATTTTTTTTCACCTAACACCTTACTCACCTAGTGTAGTGTTTATGTCAACAAGATCAAAACTCGTCAAAAGTAATCCAACCAAAAAAAAAATGTTGTCTGTATTCTTGAGTGGAGAATAGTCTAACCTCAAAGCTATGATAGTGACATAAAAAAAAATATTATGTGTATACTCTAGCTTTATTTTTAGGGCCATTCTTTCTAAGAAGCTAATCCATTACCCCAAGTTTGACCTATTGGCCATCTCTTTTTTTCTAAGTCTAGAAGGTTCCAATAGAATTTGTTTCTTGTTGTGTTAGAAGCTAGTATAAGTGGCTGGTCTAGACAAGGATTAGTCTCTATCCTTTTGTCAAAATTAATATAAATAAATTTCCCCCCATATCACCTTCATAAATGATCCCCTAAATATCTATATTGGAAGTTTAGTGAATCATCCTATGTTGAGTAAACTTACAATCCCCCTAAGTAACAAATCTTATAGAGTAACCACATTGTTTGCATGATTTGTATATCATACAAATGAATGTCATAGTAAATTATATTTGGAAAAAAAAGCAAGATGAAATCCTTAATAGTGCTCTTAGTACCCTTTTTAGGTATTTTCTTCTCCATTTTAATCCTTCTATTCTATTATATCTTTTTTTCATCCAAAAGACTTGATGTCTTCCTTAAGTTGCAAGGGTGCTTTAGAAACTTTAAGGTTGCTTGGGTGACCCATGTTAATCTATAGGGTCATCCTAGTGAACAACAATGGTAAGAGGCATGACCCATACCTTGATCTTGGTGAAAATATCTTATTTTGGCATGGTCATAAGTCCTTTGAATTCAATTGATTTTTCCATTTTCCTTCCCAAACCCAACTTTTTGAGTAAGAGATAGCATATTTTATTTCTTTATTTATATCTTATTTAAAGTTGAGCTTATTTCCCTTTTTGGATTGATATTCCCTCTCATATTTTACTATATAGACCCCCCTCTCTCATTCATAAGGGAGGAGAGTTTTTTCATATAGAAGATTTGATCCATTTAAAATAAGGTTTTCCCCTCAGGATTAGGAAAATTTATAGGATACCTCTAATAATTATTCAAAAAAATATTTACATCCTTTCTCCAAGCATTGAATCACCTTAGAAAATGAAAAGTGCCACTATAAAACCCAATCCCAAATCCTTGTCTCTAGAAAGCTAAAGTTATCTTCCTCTCCAATGCCAATATTACCTTTCAATCAAGTGGAGTACCCAAATGATGGAAGATGATATTATATTGTGGATAATATGAGAAGTAACATTTAGCTTAAAACACAAGGAATACATTCAAACACATACTCAAACTAAATCAAATAAGAAAGTTCTAATTGAGAGATCACTCCTCCCAAGCTTCTTGAACTATGAATATGCTCAAGATGAAAGATATGTTTAATATAATTTTGGTTGCTCAAGTATGATATTCCTCAATTTAGTAGCATGTAATTTTGTTTCTAATTACATATGTGATGTCCTTGGAGAGGTAGATTTATTTACATTTTCAACCACATACATGGATGGTTATTATTTCATCGTGAGATGGATGGATAGGATGAATTTTCAAGTGAGAAATGAGTGAGAAGGATGAAAATGGATGGATAGGATTAGATTAATTTGATGGAGAGTTTGTATATTCTTAGCTTTAATGTGGAAGGGATATGCAAGAAAGTGGAGGATTGAGGAGAATGCAAGTGGATGAAGAAAATCAAATCATGAGATGAGGGGTTGAGATTAATTTGTCTTGCATGGAGGGATAGGATGCACACATGTGGGAGCTTAGTGTGAGGGAAAGTGGAGGAGAGGGCTTGATTTGTGATGGGTGGTAAAGATATTCTTAGATCTGAATAGAGAGTGCAAATAAAAAAGGTGATTTTTTAGGATTCTAGTGGATAGGTGGAAATTATTTTATTTTATTTTTAAATGAGGAGAAATAGGAAGAATGTGTATTATCCTAATTAATCAAACAAGAATGTCTTATTTAATTATTTATAAAAGGTTATACTACTTAGTTAAATGATTGGTTTGGTTAATTAGTGCATGGGAGAAGATAGCTTAATTAAATGAATAAAATTTATTTAATTAACTAGCGATGAAAGACTGGTTTAATTAATTAAATAAATAAATATTTAATTAATTGATGACATGAAAATAGCCCAATTAATTAAATAAATAAAGCTTGTTTAAAATTAATTAGTGATGTAGTAAAATCAAGAATGGATTTGGAGTGTCTACATTTTCCCCTTCTTTGAAATGGAATTGAGGCCATAAGGGGTGATGTCATTTCATAAAAAATTAAATGCAAGCTCTTGAGGAAGAAAATTTGATAACAAGATGTCGAATTTTCTTGGAAGGGAACGTGGTTAGAAAATGATAGGAGGATGAGAGTATGTAGATTTATGAGCCTCAAATGTTCTTCTAAAAGGATAATTAGGGCTAAGAGGGTGAAAAATGAGAGAAAAAGGTGAAAATAGAGGGAAAAATGTATAAATATGGGTGAGGAGAGGGGTATAATTTTTTTACATCCTTGTAGAGAAAAAATTCATAACCTTTAGAGATAAAATGGATTGTATACTAGTCTCAGAGCATTGGAGTTTGAGAGTATAGGAAACTAGGTGATGTGGGACAATTAGGAAGTGTTTTCTATTTTTTAAAATTTGTGTTTGATATTATTTATTAGGGTACGAAGATGGATGAAAGCACAAAAAAATCAATATGGATTCATCCCATAGAAATTGCATGATATAATGCAAAAATTGTATGAGAGAATAGATGAATTGGTGTTTGTGCATAATTGAGATGTTTGTAATCCTCAATGAGAAATTTTCATTGTTGATGTGTTTGTGCTATTTCTTGAAGTGTTTACATATTATGGTGTTTATGTTGCTATTCATAATATTTATAATAGGAAAATAATATTTATATTACAAGTGTGTTGTTTTTTCTTTTGGATGAAAGGGAGAAGAAAACAAGTTAGAAGAAAATGATGTTTGATAGTTACATAAGAGATTAACCACATCGGTTACACATGAGAGGTGCTCTAGTGTTATGGAATTGATGAGGACACTTGGGGACATAGAGTTGGAGCTTCTATTAGTAGTTGGATTGGATAATATATTAATGATACATAAGGTATGAGTAGATCAAGCCATGATGACACTATGATTCCAAAATTTTCTATCTTCTAATAGGGGAGATGATAATTACACTTGAAAGTGCCTAATTTAGATTATTTATATCATGATATGGGTTGGCATGGTCTATTGGTGTGATGCAAAACTACTATTTTTTATGGAATTATTGATAGGCATAAATTAAATATCATTATAATTTTGGCTTTATATTTGGATGTATGCATGGTCGGGGACCTAGTCAAGGGGCTACGCCTACATTGATGGCTATTGTCAATGACATCTTATTGGCTAGAAAGACTAGCAAGTTATTTCATATGAATTATTGATTTCATCACTTTATTTTTTAACATATCTATCAATCCTAAAAATTATCCAATATTTTAAATCATAAGAGATAATTGTGATTGATAGTTATTTGACCTTGTCTTATTGCATTGGTTTATTAATTTTTAACAAATCTTTGTGTTGTTCCAAATTTTTCATCATGTATTTGAATTGTTATGTTGTTTTTTTTCACCTAGAGCTACTTGGTTTGGAAACCCTTGATTTGGTTCTCATAACTTGTATGGATAGCGACATTAAAGTAAGTTTACACTCCATGAGGGGAGATATTTGAAGATATATGGAATTTTTGTCTATGCATGGTAGTCAAACTCATAAAATTGTTGATAAATATCAACAATGTTTCTCAAATGAGTTATTGGATGAGGTTGGATTAGAATTACTAGTGTTGTCAAATATTGGAAGAAGTGAAAAATTGCATTGTATGTGGTAAAATATAAGATGGGTGAGGTGAAGATTGCTATAGAGAGTTCAAATAGTCCAAGAAGACATTGGTGAATTCAAGGATGAGTAATGATGTAAAGAAGATGAAGATCAATGTAAAGATAAAGCACTGAACACAGTCTTGAGAGAAGAGGTTGTTGTAGTCATCTCAAGGATTAAAAGAGATACATGGGTGGAGATGTATTTTTATAGATCATTGAATCCAAAGGAATTGATTTGAATGATCACCAAGATGATGAATCTCTTTGAATATGATGATATATAAGACCCATAAGGGGAAAATAATTTCCAATGAAATTTGAAAGAGTATGCAACATTGTGGTGGTAGGAGTTTTAGTTTTAAAGATAAAAAGTGAAAAGTAGAATACCACACATTGGGATTAAATGGTTTCCAAGTTGAGAAGAAACTTTCTATTAAGGGGCTATTGATTGGATCTTCTAAATATAGTTTTGTATGCATTCTAAAGAGAGAATAGTGTAGGATACTAATTCAAGAATTTTTATAAAATTATTGGAGGTCTAGACATCATGATCTAAACCAAGAGAATGTGACAAGGTATGTCAATGGCCTTAGGCACACCATGTATAGTGAGATGAGTATGTTGAGGCTCCACAACATCAAAGAAGGTTACTAATCAACCTTGAAGGTTGAGGAGAAGCACAATTATAAGAAATAGAAGAATGCTAGAGGGGAATGAGGAAGAGGTGGATCAAGTGTTGAGAAATCTCAACCCAAAAAAAGAGGAAGGGAGAAAGCCCTCCCAAGCCTATGATTAATGGTAACCATAGAAAAATCCATAAGAAACATCATGGAAAAAAATTTTGAGGTATTTCATTTCAGTGGGAAGTAACAACGTTGATATGTCGAGTGCTAGTTATCAAAATGTATTAATGAGAGGTGCACAATAATGCATGTGAAAAAAGTAAGTATAGACATAGTGATATCATTGAGAAGATCTATGAACCTTGATCTTGGAAATGAGTTCATTATGAGGAGTGTCTTGATGAATTCACCTCAAGGGACCAAGGAGCTAGTATAGTGTATAATCCAATTTCAAACAATGTGTAAATAAAAAGGAAATATTGCAAGGTAATCATAGATAGTAATATTATTGATAGTTTGGTCACTAAAGAGAAGGTAGAGAACATATAGCTAAGGAGGTTTGTTCATCCCAACTCATAAAATTTCATGGTTATAGAAGGTGTTGGAATCACCTCAAAGATTCACACAAGCCACAATTTAGATGACTAGAGAACATAATAATAGAGAATGGACTATTTCAAAGAGAAAAAGAACAATAAACAAACAAATATGTGAAACAATTAATATATTCCATGTGCAAGATTATAAGGAAAATAGGATCATTTCAAATGTGAGTATGAGAGGAGTATTTATAAAAAAATACTCAAGATAAATCCTATCAATGATAATTAGGTGAGTCATCAAGTGAGTCACTATGAAGAAGAACAATTAAAATATTACTTTCTAAATATAAAACATGATTTATATGCACATGAAACATGTGAGTGAGAGAAGATATTCCTCATAATTTGACATGTGTTCAAGTCAACACCTATGAAATATTATCCTATGTATAATAAACCTAAGATAATAATATAGATATGTAGTAATATTATGCACTCTAACACCCCCTCATAAACACATAAATTATGATGATGATGATAGGTCTTGATAACTAGGCCTAATGAGGCACCCATGCACAAACAAGTATCTAACAAGTAGAGAAAATGAGAAAAACTATTGGGAAAAGGTTCTCTCTAAAAGTGGGAATGAGAAGGATAAAATGTCCTCAAAATTTGTCCCATCGAGATTGGAAAGTAAATATGAAGAAATCCTAAACCATGTAGTTGTAAACTTTACCAAAGATGAATTGATGGTTTTTGCTAGAATTAATGAACATCCAATGACTATAGATTAGGATAAGAGAGGTACAAACCACTATATGAGGGACCCTAAGCACATTGCTCAACCATGAATACATTGATGGAACAAGGGAAAAAAATATTTGTGAAGTTGAAGATGCAAATGATACTATGAATAAGAAGCACAAAAACACTACATGAATGACCTCTCCAAAAAAGAGATATAAATATAAAGGAAGGAAGACTCAAGATTCCTTTACCAAAGAGTACATTGCGACTCAAGATAGTGATACAATATTAAAGGTTTAGTAATATGTCTACAACTTGTTCCTAAGTAGACACATACCCTAAGGAGAGAAAACCATCATGGATAGGCTATTGAATGAAATGCATGTTTATCTTGATTGCTTCATCCTTTGATGCTCTACTTGGTTGTATGAATATAAATGGAAATTTAGTTATTACACCAAAGAATAGTAGGATGATTAGGTGGTAGAATAAACTTTTTCATAAGATGTTAAAGCCAAAGAACCTCTTGGCTATAGTAAGTACTAAACCTTGATACTTAGCCTTAGCGGATAATAATAAGTACTATTTTGCTTCTTGCAAGATCATGTGAATAGACCAAAACCAAGGAAAAAAAACAAACCCAAAAGTGGACTTTTGTGAGTCAAAATCACCTACCAATTTGAGTCAATGAAGCCTACTATCTATGAAGGTCTTCGTGTGTACTAAATGGTAAAATGTGCGGTGTCTCAAACATAACTCAAGACACATAAATTCCTTCCAATGACTCTCATGATGATCATGGGAAAAGAAAGAGAAAGTCCCAACAATGAAGGTGATATTAGGACAAGTGTGTGTCAAATACAAAATATTTCCAACTAACTATTTGTATAAAGTAGCATCAACACTAGGTGTGGTACAAGTGGTGTAAGTGGTAGTCAAAATGACACCATACTAAAATGGTTTAGGAGAAGGATTACAATAAACCGCACTAAACTAATGAATCAAGTCAATGTCATAATTATATTGGTATATGAAGATCCATCAATAAACTATAGAAATTGAAGATCAAGAAAATAATGTAGAAGCCTAATATTAGTCATGTCAAAGTACTCCATCAAAGTGTGTTAAATATCCTATTACATGGATGAGGAGCTACTAGTGAGAATCAAATTATCTACATACAAAAATAGTATAAAAATTTGATATCCACAATTATGAATGGGAACCCTATGATTTGAGTGGCAATGTGTGAAACTAGATGCAATCAAGAAACCATCAATCTCCTCACACCAAGATTGAGGGGCTTGTTTGAGACAATATAATGGACATAAAATCCTACCAAAAAAAATGAAGAGTCCTTTGTGAATCTTATAAAGTTTCCTAAATCCTATCCCTTTGCATTTCTGAGGCGATTTAATTTTGAAATCCTAATCCAAGTATTGGAGTCCCCAATCATTCAACCACTACCACCCTTGTTTACTTTCATCCTTCACTATTTCATGCATTAGTTTCCTCATCGGTCATTGATTAGGTTCTTAAAACTGTGTTGGCTCCTAACGATGTATTCTTAAATTGATACTTTATCGACTTTAGTCTTTATCAAGTCATTTAGTATTAAGCTATTTCCCAAGTTGGTCTTTTGTGAACTTAATACTCTTTCTAATGCCACAAGATTTTTCTAACCTACATATTTTCCAAAGAATCTTTCTATGAAGTAAAACAAGTGTTTGAAGAAAAAGAAAGTGAGATTATTGATGTTTTGAAAAACTTGTTGAAGATGAAAACTGTTTTATAACCCATCCTAACCCCGACAAAGGAAAGTTGTACAGAATGAAGGAAAGAGTATCTTAAGCGGACTTAGGTAAGATTTTTGAACCTCGATGGGTCCCAACTTAGTTCTGAAAGTATTTTGAAATTCTGATCATACCGAGTACATTATGAAGTCTAGAATTGGCACCAAGTGGCCTACTTATCAAGAATTTAATGCTTTCAGAGTCGAAGTGGGAAAAATAAATGTTTGACCATGTATGAATTAAGGTGCTTTTTACGACATAGTTATTCTTATTGTCAAGGAGAGAATTGAAGTCGCATAAGTGAAGAGAAGCAAAGATACAGTCAACAATCAAAAGAGTAATTCAACTGGAATTGGTGCCATAATACTAGGTAAGTGACCTTCCCAAATATTCTCGTGGTGATAGAAGGTTAATATTCCTATTAAAAAACTATTGGTGGATTTTCATTTCTCTGAATTAGAGGGGAAATTTTGAGAAAGCATGAAGCTCAAATATCTTGGGTAGGAACATTTGTCTTTTTTGAATAGTTCATTGTTAGAGATAGGAGACACAAGATTAGGACATATTAATTTGGGGGATTTTTAGGAAAGAATTCACAAACTAGAGAGGGATCCTATCACTTAGAGATTGGTAGAGAGCAATTTATTAGAATTTGTTGCTTTCCTAGTGGCCGTACAATGCACATAACTTGTATTGGAGTGTATAACTTGCGACAACCCTAAAACTAGGAAAATTCAGACCCAAGATAATAATTTGTTGATAACTTTAGACAGGGCTACTATTAGTGGGTGATTCAGACTACTGAAAAGAGAGGTGTATGTTGCATTTGATTTCACCCTGTTAGAGTGCCACTTTTTAGAAAATAAGGGTCACTATTGAAATATTATTGCAAAGGAATGGTTTGATCCCCCAAAGAAAGGAAAGTCCCAATTGCCTAATAAGATGCATGAGTCACATTTCAGGGATAAAATTTTAGATATCATTATGTTGTTGATAGGGTAAGAGGAAGTATGAATGCACAAAATTTTGCAGAATGGATGTTCTTCTTCGTTCAAGTGATTTGTGTTGGGACACAATACTTGGATTGGGAAAATCTAATTAACAACCGATTGCATGAAATGATATGCATTTTTTCTATTGATGGGTGTTTTTACATGTCATCCTATCTCTTTTATGACTTGGATTGTACAAAATTGTTGATAGGATTGAACCATCTAGAGGATTATGATGAAAAAATTAAAATTTATGATCATTACCCTAATTTGTAGCTTGAAAGGAGTTACAAAAATTTCTCAAGAGTAAATTATGTATTTACTATGCAGTTGGTTAGGGAGCTACAAGGTGATTCAGGCTAGAGGGTATCTCTTGAAGCTTTCTAGTTAGTTACTAAATATGGCAGTCTCATTATTCATTTTCAAAGGTTTGCGTACTTAAGGGTTGGTGGGATTTATGGGTTTCCCCTTAAGTTGCCTAGGTGTGTGGAAGACAATTTTATAATAATAGAGCTATGTCATCAAGTTGTAAAAGTGAATAATAGGTGTGCAGAAAGGAAGGTGGAAATTCCCTTTCCTATCAGTTTGGGGTATTACCAATGTAAATCTCAATCTAACGCCCTCAACCTAGGGAAAAATATTGCTAAATATACCTTTCCTAATTACAAAAGAAGATTTACATTTGATAGTAAAAAATTTGTAAGAAATAATCTTCATCTTGATACTGGATTTTACCATGTGCCACACCTAGAAGATTACTCGGCTAATTGTGTTGATGATAATGAAGGAAGAGAGATTGGATGGGGCTTACTCTAGGCCAAATTTTCAATTTCAAATTGGGATGGAATATAAAAGTAGTTGAGGATGATGGTTTTTATTTGATCAATCCTATTTATGTTAGCAAGGTGAAAATACAACCTCTACAACTAATTGATTGGAATAGTAGATAAATAGAAGATTTAAATGTCAGGACTGTAGTAGTCTTAAGGAGAACTCAAATGTAGCTTTCCAAGAAGAAGGGAGAAACTGCAAATGTTCCACCAAAGGATAAGAGAGGAGTTGAAGAGAAAAATGTCACTAGTCATGTAAGTGCAACCCATTCTACATCAATACCACCAATTACATGAAGCATACCATTGCCAAGTGATAATGGAGGCGGAAAAGATCCTCATGAGAAGAATAAAGGTCTTGAAAAAACATGTTGTGAAGGCCCTCTCCTTGACATTATAACTAAAGAGCAAACAAAAATAGGTTGAGCAACAACAAGGAGGTGGACAAAGGAAAGAACTTGAAGGAGAAAATGTGGAGACTCACGAAGAACCTAGCCAATCTCAGGGTGTGCCAAAGGGAAATGCAAAAAAGGGTAAGTCCCCAAATTCTTTTCCTTTTGGTCTACAAAATGTAATAAGGACTCCTCTCAATAAGGATCTTCACTTTTCTACACTTGGGACTTCCCAGAGTCTTGATGCTACATTTTCCACTCCTTCCTAGCTAGAAAATTCCCTTTCTTAGAAGAGGAAAATAGTACCCATGAATTTGCTAGAGGATGTAGTTGGGTAGCTTTTACAAAAAACTCATAAGGCTAAGAAGTTAAAAACTACTTCTAGATTAATGGAAGATGAGATCTCTAGGCATCTATTTATGGAAATTGCACAACCGTCAGTACAAAAAGGATCTTGATTAGGCTACCATAGTTGATTATAGCATAACTAAAGTAGTTTTTAGTCCACCTAGTAGAGATGGTGATGTCCATAATTTTTAAGTCACAGCCTCAAGGCTAGTAGAGAGAACATAGAAAGATAAACATGATAAAGATAAATTAAAGGAAGTAGTAGAACTTCTCTCCAATTGTCTCAGAGCCTTGATATACCCTTCTCCTCAACCTCTCAATTACACGATCCCTACTTTTGATCTCAAATTTGTAGCTAGAAAGGAAAATATGAGTAAAATTCAAAGGGATAGCTACTATGGTAAGGTTGTTCAAGGGTGGATACTTGAAGTTAAAGCAAAGGGACCTCCTTTAATTTAAAAGTTGAAGAAGGTGTATGATGAATTTGTACTATTAAGGAATTTAGTTAAATCAGAGCAGGTTAATTGTAAACAAGAAGAGTCACATTGGATAAAAACTAATCATGAGTTAGCTAAGATTATTACAATGGGTTTGGAGAGAGTTTCTTCAGAGAAGATTATCTCATCTAAAGATGACCCCCAAGTTGTTATGTGGAAAAAGAGAATAGAGTGGAAGCTTTCTGTCATACAAAAAAACCTGATGGAACAAAAAAAGTTGATGAAGGAATGTAACCACCTCAAAAATAATTTTGATAAAAAAATATCTAATTTCAAATGTCAAATAATGGAATCTGACAATAGAGGTCTGTTGGAGTTAAAATGACACTGAGAGGGGGGGGTGAATCAGTGTCTTAATAGATTTGACCAATTTTCACATATTCAAAAACATAGCTCAGTTTTGATCTCAATATTATTCTGATTAATGCATTCATGAGTTGAATGTAATCATTCATAAACACAAAAAAGTAGAGAGCACACAGAAGAACCAAGATACAAAAGATTTGTCGAGTGGAAAACCCTCCTGGGGTAGAAAAACCACTCCTAAACTGCCTTACTGGCTTAATCTTCAAAACCACTGTTAACAATGCCTTACAGGCTAAATTTCTGAGCACCAACTCAAGGAGCACCAACCCCTCATTTAGAGACACCAATCTCAAGGAGCACCAACCCCTTACTCAGATTACAGAATTACAATAAAAGTATATCAGAGGATCTCTCTGTTTACAGTTAAGTTCATTAACACTCTGCTTCTAATATTCTAGGAACAATATCCCAGTATTACATCCAGTTCCCTCTCTTGATTATGGCTAGAATAACTATCTCTCAGAATTACAGGTCAACAGCTCCACTATTTTCAACATTGGTTTTTATATACATTCCAAGTGTGTCTGTTATCAAGAAATCTTCAACAAGCATTTTTTCATAAGATTTTGAAACTCTCTTGCTATTTTTAGAATCTGAAGCTGGATAATGAGGATCTGTAGATGATGATAAAAATTAGAGTAATGCATATCCATAGAGCTTTTAATTTATGCGCTGAATCAAGAGACTTCAAATTGTAACTGAAAGGTTTTCATCAAAGTCATGACAGCCCACAAACAGAAAATCATATCCTCTGAAATCTCAAAGAATATTTTCCAGAGATTCGATACCAACCAAAGAAGTCTGCATGGAACTATACTTAGAAAATTCATTAAATAAAAAACGCAACAGCTCAAAAAGAAAACTCGATGAATATCTGACATAATTGTTGCTCCCACAATTTCCTTCAACCATTCTCAAACTTCCAGTCAGTGAGGCACACCAATCATAGCAGCCATACCATTCATTACAGAACCAATAATGAATTTCATTTTTTCCCTAAATTCTCCTTTTCCATCATTGTAAAGTTATGCCGAAGGCAACTTATAATGCTGTCAGTCATCCCCATAGATATCGCTAAGACTCTGTGAAGTCGGTGAGACATCTCACAGACTATAAACTGTTATATCGAAACACCCCAAACACTTTAGATCACCAAGAGAATTCAATTCTCATACCGACAGAGACCCTTTTGTTTTCCATTCACTATTGATGTAGCCTTTTGATATCGGAGAGACCTCTCAGAGATTACTTTATGTCATACCGAAGGTCTTTGTCATTTCTAAGTCGCCAAGTCAATACATAGTCGGGGAGACACTATATAGACTGTCCTCTATTTTGCCGAAACATCCCGAGCTCATTCTAGATCGCCAAGTCATTATCATTCTCACACCGATGGAGATCTTTATTCAATCGATGAGACACAAGGTATTCATTAAGACCATACCCCGAAGAAAATAACTCTCACCAATGAGCCTTTGAAAGAAACCCCTTATGTGATATCGCTATGACTTTATGATTCTTTCATCGATGCAACCTTCTCCCTTATGAATGTCGCTATAGCATACCGTCATCGGGGAGACTTCTTGTAGAATATATTGTGTCATACCGAAAGCCCTTCATTCACTCGGAGTCACTGAGACATTACAAACCTCTCGCTAAAAGTCCCTCATAAAACTTAGTCGCCAAGACTTGACAGGTTCGCTTAGACATTATGAATGTCGCTATAGCATACCGTCATCGGGGAGACTTCTTGTAGAATATATTGTGTCATACCGAAATCCCTTCATTCACTCGGAGTCACTGAGACATTACAAACCTCTCGCCGAAAGTCCCTCATAAAACTTAGTCGCCAAGACTTGACAGGTTCGCTTAGACATTATATCGATAGCCATTAGTTTCACCGAAAGACCACGTGACCATTTCTGTTCGCCGAGACTTCTAGAATGTCCTACTAAAGGCAATTCTCCAATGGTGGTCAGTGTCACATTGCAATCTCGCTGTGACTTCATACCGATAGTTTTACACTATGTCGATATCCTTCCACATGCACTAGTCGGTGAGACCAAGAGGAGTTCGCTGAGATGCTAAACCGAATACTCCAAGTCTGGCCGAAGTGAATCCCATATGTGATGTCGGCGAGACAAAAATACTTCACCAAGACCTATTCCAAAAACCCTGACTCTTACCGATATGCATCCATTCACCATCAGTCGGTGTGATATACCAATATCGCTGAGACCACATAGCAATGGAATAACTTATGCCGATAGTGAACTCTTTTTGTCGCTGAAACAACATGTGTGTCATGCCGAATGATGCCTGGAGATGGATCCCAATTGCTGTGACATCAAATAAGTCTTGCTGAAAAGAACTTTCTTGTGTCGGTCGCCAAGACACAAAACGCTTGATGAAACATCATGTCGATATGGATTTCTTACGCCGATGAACCACCTTATGAGTATGCTTGAGAGAGAAACAACCAAAGCTTGTGATATGCAAGGAGAACCATTATGAGAAAGAAACCATCTTTCAAACTCCGTCAGTCAAAGATGTAGCATTCATAACTTGAACCAGAAAACTCATCACCATGAAATTGAACCATAACAACTAACTTTCTGTAATAGCCAAGAGACAACAAAGAAGTGCCATAATAAATCATAAAGATCCAAACTAAGACTGATCATCAAAGAGAACCTACTGAAAGGGATTTTTACATCAAGGACAAACTATATGATCACAACTAAGATCCAACAAGGTCCTACAACTGTTGAGAAGCTATAAGATAGATTCTTGAAATTAGTTGATACTTTATCAGGGGAACAAGTGTTTGATAAGGAAACATTAAAGAAGTTGGCTAGGATCAATTTTGCATTATCCCAGCATGAGGATTCTCCCACACTTATAGCACATAAGATGGAGCCTATTCGTGTCATTAAGGCGACATGGAAATTGAGAAAAAAGAATGCTACAATTTCATAAGAGACTAAAATTCTTGTCATCATACAAATGCTAAAAGATTATAAAGCACACATGGCATCCACTCGAAAAATTCCATCAGTGGAAGAAGATTTTTCTGATCCACATGTCCAACCTCCCTAACAATGAGTATTTTTTTAATTTCTCTAGAAATCGCTTTTAGAATTTATATTATTACAAACTTGATGTTCATGATTCTTTCAAAGAATCAATTTCTTTCAGTTATTTCAAAATTTTGATGACAATTCTACTTTTAAAACTATAAATATGTTTCATTTGGACATTGCAAGGGTCTAAAATTTTGATGCCCCTTGCATTGTGATGCACGAGAGAGAATCAATCTCAAATGAAGGATTAGTTTTGTAGTTTTGATTATTTTGCTATAGATGTTTATTGTCTATGACCAATAAATTTTGAATGAAATAATTAATGCTTATGAACAAGTCTATGAGCTTTGATAGGTGTTATGGATATTTCTTCCCTATGAGGATGTGATATTCTTTAGTGTTTTGTTCGTGTATCTTTGGTGAATGTTGAAATTACAGTGAGTCAAGTCAACTTACTATTGATAGTCTAATTTGTGAGTCATGATATTAATTGTTTTTCAATTTAATTTTTACTTTAATTAGTCATTCTAAATCAATTTCAATCACATCTATTTCATGGCTATGGATAGGTGTTAGTCTCCCTTTTCTACTTTTTGGTTAAAATCATACCTCCAATTTCATAAAATTCATATCTTACGTGGGAGTTGTTCTTCCTAAAATTCAGAGGAAGATCACCAATGAAATTGTGATCTCTCCAATTGTTGGTGATCTATTAGTTCTTTTGCATAGAATGGAGTCAATCTAAGTTGATCATTTAAAGGAAAAATATGTCAAGCAACATATTTTTAGTGACTCTAATGGGAAAGAGTCAAGAAAGATTCAATGTCCTTGTTATCCTAGTTTGAAAATCCCTAGCCACACTAGAGTTCAAGTGATATACCAAAGGTGATAAGAGGAAGGACATCTTTGATCCCATTTTTAAAGTTGTATAATGAGGTGAGTTTGAAGAAGCCCTGAGGCCAAGAAGAAAGATAATATCAAATAGTAGACCTTCTTTACCTAAAAGGAAGATACCTATCCCCTCTATCCGCCAATTCTCTACTTTTTGAGCACTTTTCTTGCTTGAAAATGTTGTTCCTATAATGGTTAACATCACTCAAAATATGGCTAACCAGGTACCATGGAGAGCAGCCATAGGACCCTTGTCTCTTGGGGTTAAATTACATGATCTTCCCAAAGGGTCTAGGAAAAATCTTTCAAAATTTAGAGACAAAAATATTACTATCAACGAGCATCTGAATGCCTTCTTTGTTTCCTATGATGTTTCGGGAGTTTAGCATGAAGACGTGGCTGCAAGATTTTTTGTAGAATCATTGATAGATGCGGATA
Organism: Sequoia sempervirens; assembly: GCA_007258455.2. Lineage (NCBI taxonomy): Eukaryota > Viridiplantae > Streptophyta > Pinopsida > Cupressales > Cupressaceae > Sequoia > Sequoia sempervirens. The sequence continues at coordinate 1,898,141 of VDFB02058242.1, forward strand.
CAAAATGGTTTTATCAACCTTGGGATGTTATGAAACCAAAGTTTGTAGATTGGTTTAAAAGTGTTGAAGATGAACACACACTCTTAGCCAAGCTTACTCAATTGAAGAAAGAAATACATTAGCCAATGATAGAGTTTGTGGTTCAATTTAATAAATTAGTCAACCAGATTGAGCAAGAAAAGAGACCCTATGTGGATAATTTGAAATGTTTCTTTGTTAATTTCATGCCCCTAAATATCATTTTTCATTGGAGGAGAGATTGGGTGGAAAATTTAGCTGCTGCTCAAGCCTTGTAAATTGAGTTGGAGGATGATTTTATCAAATTTGGAAAATGGAGGAGAGAATTCCAAATGGGTGATGCTCGACACTCAAAATCTATTGACCCCATGATTTAAGAGCTTGTGAATTCCATAATTGCCTTAAAAAGGTAGATACCTAAGAATATTCAACCTTTTAGTAGCCATATCAAGACATCTCAAGAAGAAATCCCAACCAACAATTTTGGGTAAACAATATGCATTTTCAACTACCTCCTACGCAACAACAGTTAGCAATAGAGGCAACTCCAAGCATGGGAAAAGGTAATATGTTCGATTTTCATTTGATGATAGACCATGATGGAACTACCTACCCAAAAATGAGTAGATACATGCAAATGGTGACAACTCAGGAAATGATAAAAGAAGTTGGTATAGAAGAAACCACATCAATAGGATATGGTGACTATGTTGTTAATTTCTTGGAATTTACTCATGATTATAAAAGAGAGACGATGTATATACCACACTAGATGATGTTTCTTGCACAGTACTCACTCAAGGATACAAAAAATTGGCTAAAAAGGTATGCCAAACTGTTAGAAGTCCACCACCCCTTTCAAAAATATTCCTTCTACATCTAGTTCCCATAAAATTTTAGAGGTTTTCCATAAAATTCCATCTGTTCATATTCCTGATAGGAATACTCACCATTTTGATATAGTAGATTACTACAAAAAATCCAAGATTCAAATCTTTCCTACTGAATATTTGAAATTAAACCCTAGTGAATTGGATAGGTTGGTGAAATTTGTTAAGTCTGAATGATCCAAAACTAACCTAGTAGACGAAGATTTGGTAAATCATGAAACCTCATCCTTCGGCTTGTCCTCCAACACCAAAGATCATTCTCTTGCCATGTCTAATTTGAAGCCCAGTAATTTATAGGTATTCCTAAACATAAATGTCCATAGATTGACTAATTGCATCATAGACTCTGGATCTTCAGACAATGTAATGCCTGCTCCCATAGCCAAGGCCCTGGGACTCTCTTTGACAATTAGGAAATGTTATTCAATGGATGCTAAATAGGTTCGTCTAGTTAGATAGATTAAATATGCTCAGGTGTCATTAGCCGCTCACCTTAATAAGAGGCTTAAGCTAACAATCCTTACTAATATCCCAAAAAGCTATGGTATGTTGTTGAGTCAAATTTTTTGCAAGGATCTAGGAGGAGAGATCCAAATGGATTGGTCACATGCAATAATCCCACTTTGCAATAAGAAGGTTCACCTAGAACCTAAACCTAAGGCTAAGTCCATAGTCTTAAAATTGGATGATCTACACTCTCAAATTTTATATGAAGAATTGGAGTTTGGTAAATATGTGTTATTTTTACAAAATGCTAAAGATGAAGGTTTCTTGGGTCCTAACATATCTTCAAAATTATGGACATTAGAGTTTGACGGTAGCTATTCTAACTCAGGTTCTTATTGAACATCCAAAATATTGAGAAGGGGGTGAATCAATATTCCATAAAACCATAATAAAATCCATTTAAACATTATCACAATTATTACTAAATCAACAAGAGAGAACATAGAAACAAGTCAATGCAACCATACACATGAACACCAAGATTTTTATGTGGAAAACCCAAAAAGGGAAAAACCACGGTGAGAGTTAACTCACAATATATTATATGTAGATACAAAATATTATGGGGCTCACTTCCAAGACTCATTGCCTAAGTACAAAATATGGCTAACCACCAAGATACAATGATAGTGGCTCATTGCCAAAATATTGAACTAATAGGATACACCTTCAATGTGCAGGGTTCATTTCCATTGAAGCTCAAAATATGAAGTACTACCTCACATAGTAGTCACTCAACAAGACTACACTCATCAAAACTAATAAATAATTTAGGCTCAAATCTTCACACCTCTTAATCCTTTTCGCACTCACACTTCTCATTTCACATTCACTGCTCATGTGTGTCTTCTTCCACTACTCCCTATTCTCCATCTCATTCCTCAAAACATCTTATATATATACAAGTATATCTTAATCATTAATTAGGTCATCCTAATTAGATGAACACAAAAATAATCAAAACTTTCTTTGTTGGCACCATAAATGATTTAAGAATTTCATCCACATAGTACATTATACCAAGTCGGCTATCATCCATAAAACATAATTAGTCTTCATAATATATTGCATACACTAAGTCGGCCAACTCTAGAACACAATTCTCCAAACTAACAAATAATCCTCAAAGCAAACACCTTCTGAATCTGAGAACACATTAATTTCCTATCATACTACCAACATAGAGACTATTAGTTACAAAACCACAACATAAGAATATTCACCTTAGTAGAATGCAGTCTCCCACATAGTATGTCGCACACAAAACAATAGTAGAATACAGAGTTAAACTCTATTAGAGATAACTTTCTACTCACAACAAAACACGTCTCAAGATCCAAGATATAGTTGTTTGAATGAGTCAAGAAAACATGGTTAAGGGACTAGAGTCATATAAGATCTTGTGGTGAATTATGGACTCAAATACCAACACACTAATCCATCACAAAAGGGTATTACCGGTAGAGAACAAATTTTGGTAAACCAAGTAGACTTCCCATATAGTTATCACCATGTTGACATCAATGACAACATAAGAAAAACCAACCATCCATCCATACTTCATGTTCATGTTGCAAGGCTCCCAATAGCTCTGGTGTGAGAGTTTTATTGGTATCACCCAACGGGGATAAATTCCCCTCTTCATATAAGCTATAGTTTTAAAAAAAAAATGCTATTGAGTATGAAGCTTTGTTATTGTGTATGGTGGCTACTAAAGAAAAGGGGATTAAAAATTTGAGAGAGATGGGGGGCACTGAATTGATTGTCAAATAGGTGAGGAAAGTATTTACTATTAAGAATGAGAGGCTAAGTCACTATAAGAGTAGTGTTTGGGATGAAATAGAATCATTTGATGCTTTTTCCATCGAGGTAGTTGCAAGAGATCAAAATACTAGAGAAAATTCTCCGTTGTCTTTGCCTCCCTGTTACTCCCTCTCCCCGACTTCAAAGATACCTCGTATCGAGTTGAAATGGTTTATCAACCTAATGTCCTAGACAATGTGGAACATTGGTTTCGAAAATGATATGAAAATACATGATTTCTTAGCATCTATAGAGATGTTTCTTGAAATGTATTTCAAAGGAAGTGAGATTGTGTAATGAATTTTGTCTAGACAAAGAGAAGGAATTAAAAGGTATTCTTTAGCTTAAAGGTAACAATATACCCAAAGGGTTGGTTTCTTTAGAGTAGCTATTTTATAGGCACGAAAAATGCATCAAGAAAAAGATGGCAGAACTTGTTAATAGTTCAAGTGAATATGAAACCATTAATATCGGGAGTCCAAATAATCCTAAGCTAGTATGCACAGAAAAAATTTGTACTCTTGATGAGAGAACTAGGTTGATTCAATTACTGGTGAAATATAATGATGTCTTTTCCTAGTGTTATGGTTACCTAAAGAGCTTCATGGGTGGGTTATTGTAACATCACATTCCTCTCAAACCTGGGAAATCACCTTTTAGATAGAATCAAAGGAACTATAATCCTAAAATCACTGGCGCTATCTTTTGAGAAATTGACGAGATGCGTAAAGCAAGGATCATCTATCCCTTCCACCACTCCACATGGTTGGAAAACATTGTTCCAGTACACAAGAAAAATGGGGAAATCAGGATATGTGTTGATTTTAGAAATTTAAATCAATCCTCCTAAAGGGATAATTATCCATTTCCTATGATGGATCATGTGCTACAGACTATGGTGGGATATGAGATGATGTTAATATTAGATGTTTTCTCAAGGTATAAGCAAATCAATGCGAATGAGGAAGATCAACATAAAACCACTTTTGTAACTCCTTGGGGCATGTTTGCTTACAATGGAATGCCTTTTGGGTTGTTTAATGTTGGAGCTACATTTCAAAGGGCCATGGACTTGTCCTTCAAATATTTGAGGAATACAATCATATTCATCTATTTGGATGATTTGACTATGTTCTCCAAGAAGAGAGAGAACCATCTTAGGGATTTGGAGAATATATTGCAAAGGTGTAGAGAGAACGGTATATCCTTGAAACCTAAGAAGTTAGTATTTTGTGTCACAGAAAGAAAAATTCTAGGGCACATTGTTTCTAAGGAAGGAATTAGAATTGATCCAAAGAGAGTTAAAGCTATCCAACAATTGAGCCTCCCCTCTAAAAAACTAGTGTGAGGTCTTTCTTCGGGCAAGTAAGTTTTCTGAGGAAGTTTGTTCTTGATTTTTCAAAGATTACTAAGCATATAGCTAATATGATAAAAGAAAATCAAGGTTTCAAATGGAGTGATGTTGGAAGAAAAGCCTTCAATGATATTAACGAAGCAATCGCCAATTCCCTTGTGTTATCGCATCCCAATTCCAGTAAGGATTCTATTATTTATTGTTATCTCTCAAAATATGCTATGTTTGCAATCTTGCTGCAAGAAAATGATCAAAATATTGAAGCTCCAATTTCTTTCATAAGTGTCCCCCTTAAGAAGAATGAGATGAATTATTCCTAGGTTGAAAAACATGGTTTTTTCATGGTTAAAGTGGTTAAGAAATTCAAATTTTACATACTACACTCACATGCTAAGGTTTTTTTTCTAACCCCACAGTCAAGAGCGTAATCACACAACAAGAAATTGGTTAGAATAAGAGAGGATCCTAGATAGCTAAAGTATAGGAATACAAACTAGAAATCAAACCTACTAAGGTGGTGAGGGGTAGAGGTCTTTGTAAACTCATTGCTGAAAATGAACCAAAGGAGGAATAAATTTTCCCAACAGTGTTGTTGGTAAGTTTGCAAGACCCATGGTTTTTCGATGTGGCTTATTACCTTACTTATGGGATGTTTCCTATACACCTCTCTCTAAAGGAGAAAAGGAATCTCAAGTTTAATTAATCCATGTATGTGATTTGGAATGATACACTGTATAAGAGAGCCTTAGATGGAACATTCTTAAGGTGTGTAGATAAGGAGCAACAACAAAAAAGCATTAGTTCATTTCATGAAGAAGCTTGTGGAGGACATTTTTCTTCTTTTGTGACAACCTTTAAGATTCTCAAGCAATACTACTATTGTCTGTGTATGTTCAAGGATGCTTATCATTGGGTGTCAAACTGTGAGAAGTGTAAAAGATTTACTGGTAGGCCTTAGCTTGTTGCTCTTCCCTTAAGACCTATAGTGATTAAAGAACCTTTCCAACAATGGGGGTTATATTTTGAAGGGCCAATCAAATCCACCTCAAGTGCTAGACACACTCATATCCTAACAATTGCATACTACTTCAATAAATGGGTTGAATCCATACCAGTGAAACACACCACCTCAAAAGTAGTCTACGATTTCATCAAAGAAAACATCTTAGTACGTTTCAGGGTTCTTAAAAAACTAGCGACTGACAATGCAACTAACTTCTCTTCCTCAAAAGTTGTTCTATTTTTCTATTAACACGAGATTTCTCTATCACATTCATATGATTATTATCCTCAAGGAAATGGTCAAGAATAATCTAGCAATAAGAACCTAGTGGTAATTATAAGAAAGTTGGTGGATGAAAATAAAAGAAATTGGCACAAGAAATTATATGAGGCTCTGTGGGCAGATCATTCTACAACAAAGAGATCAATGGGAATGAATCCTTTTTGAACTAGTTTATGGGATTGGTACGACTCTTCCTTTACCCCTAGAGTTGGCCACTACAAAGCTACAAATTATCCTAGAAGATCAATAGTTTTTGAACTCTTTAGAAAGGAGGATCACGTACTATTGATGTGTTTTTTATGTACTTCTCAACACATCCCAGATCCAAAAAAGGTTTCCCCCAAAGTCAAAAATGTGGAAACGGGAGCGATGGGGGTCCATGGATGTTTCCAAACAGCCAAGAAGGAAGGGAATTCCAGAGGGAAAGTTTCGAAACCATCGAAACTTAATAGAACGTTGACGAAAACTTGGTAGTTCATTTACGCACTTCCCCAAAGTAAAAAATGTAGAGCGGGTCCATGGATGTTTCACAAATAAGGAGGAAGAATTCGGAGGAAAGTTTCAAAACCATCGGAAACTTAGCAAAGAAACGTGTGAGAAACCTTGGCAGTTCATTTGAAGCACATCAAACACGTAAATCCAAAAATTGCCCAAAAGAGTCAAAATGAAGCGGGAATGTGAGAGTGCGTGGATATTTTAATAATAGGAACAAACAGACCGAAAAGATAGAAAGGGGGACGGTGGGCTTTATTCCCTGTGGATTGAGGAGAATACCCAAGTGAATTTGGGTAGAGATTTGATCATTTAGTCCACTGACCAATTTGGGCTTGGAAGGAAAATGGGGCATGCAAAACAAGATAGGAGAAAACCGACCTACTCGAGAGCAAAAAGAAGTCCCTTCTGATTAGGCGTGTATTATTGCAAAACATATGCAACAAATGGCATTCGCTAGGAAATGCTCGGAAACATTTTGTGTGTCGCTGGAATCCTGAACCAAAATCTACAGTGATTCAGGCCTTCACGCTAGGACAAACAAACCAGACACCCAACCAAAGGATCAAAACCACTAGCCAACCCAACCTTCAGTATGCTGAAAATCCAAGTGTGTGTAATTGCGTTAATTTCCATCGCCGGTTGCTACAAAATTAAGCTTCGATCAAATTTAGCTACATAGTTTTCTAACTCCAAAAGCATCTGGGACATTGCTTCGCTACCAGTCAGGCGTGCATAGCCCCGATGAGGTTGTCATTGTGATTCTCCCGAACATTTCTCTATTGCCAGTTGGGCATCCATAGCCCCGGTAGAGTTACTCGGATACCCCTGAAAAGTTGAATTTTCTCATTCTTTTAATTTTCAATGTTTTCTTTGTTTCTTTATTTTCTCTTTTCAACTCTTTTATTTCAACCCGCAAGCATTGAAGCTCACGCTCAGGGCTGAGAATCACAGTGGCGTTGGAGTAGAATTTTAGATTTTTCACTTAACTAGACTTCACAAAAGGCCCTATAGTGACTGTCAGATTCTTAAGATGTGTAAGAGCTGTAAGATTTTAGAATACGTCAAAGTCGTACTAAACCAACAACTTATCCTCTTTGAGTCAAACACCCAGATCACTTGACACTAACAAAAGACCTTCACCATCCACTCTGAAAACTTGATTAGAGTTTGACAAAGAAATACGTAGAACAACCCCAGGCAATAAGTATGGTTATTTATTACGCACCAGATGCCAGCTAAGCGAAGGGACCCAAGAAAGCGGCAGCAAAGCGAAAAGAAAACAAAACAAACAACTATGACAAGCAGCACATCATACCAACTAACCTAAGGAAAGTGGGAAAGCAGATTATTTACAGAAAACCTATACTACTTGAAACGAGCTATGTACAAAGATATTTACAAAGTACTATGTTCAGGCATGGTGAGCTAACATTAGCGTTCATTGGATTTTGCAGTGCATGCACCACAAGCAAGCAGGCGGTGTTGTGGATTCTTAACCATACAAAATTTATCTTTATATTCTAAAAAGAAATTCAATGTTGCAGCACTCAAGTTCCAATCATGTCATCATGAAAAATCAGCAATTGAGGGAGAGCTCACTAAATCCATGGTTAATCCATAAACATGTTTGTTTTTCCTCATTCTCATAATCAAAATAATAAGTGCAATTATGAGAAATAATAGGGGCAAGGAAGGATAGAACCTAGATGTCATCACACAAAGGTGGCAGTGTTGGACAGTCGAGAGCAAGCACAACATCATTAATCATTGCATCGGTAGCCTCGAGTGGGCACGATGGAGGGTGCAACACTTCGGACATTAAGCATGTATAAGGCTGGGAGGACGGGGCAACAAACAACTCTTCCAATCTACCAATGGGACCTACAACCTCGGTTGGCAATTCTTCAAAAAGAACTACTTCTCCACATTGATCATCTACAAACTTGGGATCCACTTGGTTCCTCTCCTCAAACAGCAGTATGTTGTCTCGTCTCCTTCCCCAAGGGTTGTCCTTATTTATGTGGTGTTCAACGTCGTGGGACAATGACATGCATGAATCTGTCCTATTGTAGCCATCTGAATACGAAGGAGGATCAACAATGATCATGGCGGAAGGACTCCAAGTTGCATCTTGTAGTCGATCAAGTGCTTCATCTCTGTTAGCAACTATCTCAGCACCTCCACCTTTGTCTTCTTCTTTTTGATGTTCACACATCTCATCATGTTGTTCACTCGTTTCCTCTTGCTCACTATCACTGTAAATGGAGAAGGAGCTCCTCTCCCAATCTGGAAACTCTAGTGCATCACTGTTCGGGGGCTCAAGGAGTATGTATTCATCACTACTGTCTTATGGGATGTGCTCTTCCTCGACATGAGCATACCTCTGTAGTGCAGCTCCCAATGGAAAGAAGTCATCAATCGATGGCACCTCATCAAGGGGACCAAAATTCACTACGCAATCTCCCTCCAAGGGCTCGACATAAAGCCTATTGTTCATGGTATGCAAATGCTCTTCGAGAGGAAATTCTTGATGACTGGTGGACAACATTCCTGCTTGATCCACTTCATCGCTTGGAAGTCTAAGACTGTATTGTTGTCCTTCTTCTATCGATGTCCCAGCATCCTCTTGAGGTCTGCCTTTAGCTAAGCCATTACTTGATTCAGACTTTTGGTCTTCTTCTTCGATATGGGCAGCAAGTAGAGGAGGTCGGGCACTTGGTTGCCTTCCTTGTTCTTTGACTTGTTTGATGGCTTCTTGGCACAGTTCACATGTTAACTCCGAGTGTGATGAATCATGAAGTTTGCACCAATTTGGCAATAGTAGCACCTCCAAATCCACTTGGTGTTTCAGCTCCGACCAATCCTTTGCTAATCTAGAGATGAGCTGGCCATATCTTTCCGCTATCAGGTCCTCATCATCATTTGAAAAAAAAGCTTGATAGTAGACAGCCATGGCGAGTGGTTGTTCCCACTCCTCAAAAATTTCATTTTTAGATTCTTGATCACTGTCATTATAGATGGAGAGGTCTTCCAATCTGATTTTTCTCATGCTTTGACCATCTCCTTCTGCTGCCCCAAGGCTTTCAACCTCCTCTTCTTCCTGATTTTCAGCATCTATGTTGGTTGTCCTAGCATATACTGCTATAAATTATGTTAATTCATCTTCAATTGTCATTCGTTCCTCTTCTTGAGTGGAGGATTTCTCTTCTTCAATGGAGGGGAAGCCTACTGAACTGGTTACAGTCAGATTTTCATCAATGCACTTTGCTGTCCCAAGACTTTCAACTCCTCCCTCTTGGTTTTCATTTTCTATGTTTGTTGTCCCAACACCAACTTGTGTCCAACTAGTTGGTTCATCTTCAAGGTGTTGTCCCACAGATGTTGACAGCTCTTCTGCCTCATGGGATGACTTCTCCTCATTGAGAGTTGTCTTATCCAACTTGTTCGAACAACCCTTAGCTTGAGTGGTGATGTTGTTACATGACGAGCAAGTGAATTCGGAGTGGGGCGCATTGTGGAATCTACACCAACTAGACATCAATATTTCCTCCAATCTTGGTCCATCCTTGCTGCTCAAATGTTCCTAGATTAGCTCCTTGAATGCCTTGGCTGCCATGGTTGTCAATTCTTCCTCTCAGTCTGCAAGGGCTAAAGGCTGATAGATTTCCCAAAAGGAAATTTCTCCCTGCAATACCCTTTCGATTATGCTCAAGAATGTGAGACATCCCAGCTCGTTGTGCATATGAGTGCAATGGATCTGACATCTATCCACCAACGCGAATTGTTGCAATGGCTTCTTCAATCTCTTATTCAAATTTGCATGTAGCTGGGTGATGTCAATTTGTGCATGCTGCTCCATTTTGACTCAACTTCTTTTGCCTTCAAAATTTTTGATTTTGCGTGAAAAGAATCTCCCTCTCGAATTTTTCTTGAAAGAGTCTCTTTTAGATTTCCAACTTTCGTACTGTAGCCTCAAAATATGTCATACCCTCCTTACAGTGCCAGTTAGATTATTGTTTTTGTGTACTTCTCAGCATCCTTGTCCAAAAAGGTTGCCCCAAAGTCAAAATGTGTAGGCGGGAGGCGGCGAGTCGCGGATGTTTCCCGGCTTGACCAAGAAGGAAGAAATTCCGGAGGGAAAGTTACGAAACCATCAAACAATAGAGCATTGTGAAACGCTGGCGAGTTCATTTACGCGCTTCAAACATCGAGATCAAAAAGGTTACCCCAAGAGTCAAAAATGAAGCGGGGAATAGCGAGTGCGTGGATGTTTCAAACAACCAAGGAAGGGAATTCCAAAGGGAAAGTTTCGAAACCATAGAAACTTAACGGAATGTTGACAAAACCTTGGCAATTCATTTAAGCACATCAAACACATCCCAAATCCAAAAAAGGTTGCCCCCAAAGTCAAGAATGTGGAAATGGGAGCGATAGGGGTCCGCAGATGTTTCTAAAACAATAGGAACAAGATAAAAAGATAGAAAAGGGGACGGTGGGCTTTATTCCTCCGCGGATTCGAATACCCCAAGTAGGTGAATTTGGGTAGGGGGATTTGATCATTTGAAGGCACATGACCAATTTGGGCTTGGAAAATGGGGCACACAAAACAAGACAGGAGCAAAGCAGCCTATCGGGAGCAAGAAAAAAGGGGGTCCCTGCCTACGGCGAGGCGTGTGTGCAAAACATGCACAACACGTACTTGAGTGAATTAGAAGAGAAAAGGGAAGATATGGTGGATAGGATTACATTGAATCAAGATTGAGTTAAGAAAATGTTTGAAAAATGGGCTACACCAAGGAATTTCATGGAAAGTGATATAGTATTGCATTGGGATAAGAGGCGAGAACCTAAAGGTTCCCATGGTTAGTTTGATCCTCTATGGAAGGGCCCCTTCTAAATTCACCAAGAACATGGAAATAATTCTTTCAAGTTGGCATATACAAATGGCACAATCTTTCCCTTGCCATATAATGGGTAGGATCTAAAATTATACCAGATCTGAAATAGGTATTCCTTGTCTTTGTATATTAGTAGTTTAGGAGTTTTTGATGTGAGCCCCATTTTTTATCCTTCAATCATCATCTCTAAAATCCCAATTTCTAACTATCAACCAATGTATTCTCAACCAAAGATGCTAGGTTATTTTGCATCCTTGCCATTCCGCATCCCCAATCAGAGCCAATTGTTGCCAAAATCCTAGCACTTTACATTTCAAAAGTGATTTAATGTTGAAATCCCGATCTAAGTGTTGGAGTCTATTTCATGCTTAATTTCCTCATCGGTCATTGATTAGGTTCTTAGAACTGTGTCAGCTCCCGATGATGTATTTTTAACCTATTACTTTACCAACTTCAGTCTTTATCAAGTCGTTCGGTCTTAACCTATTTCCCAAGTTGGTCTTTTGTGAGGTTTTTAATACTCTTTTGGACGCTGCAAGAGTCTTCTAATCTACATATTTTTCGAAGAAGCATTATATAAAGTAAAACAAGTGTTTAAAGAAAAAGAAAGTAGGATTCATGATGTTTTGAAAACCTTATCAGAGCTGAAGAAAGTTTCATAACCCATCCTAACCCTGATGAAGGAAACTTGTGCGGAATGAAGGAAAGAGTATATTAAGTAGACATAGGTAAGGTTTTTGAACCTTAGTGGGTCCCAACTTAGTTCGGAAAATATTTTGAAAGTTTGATCATATCGGGTACACAACGAAGTCCAAAATTGGTGCCAAGTGGCTTACTTGTCAAGAATTTAATGTTGTCAAAGCTAAAGTGGGTGAAATAAATTCTTGTTTATGTGTGAATTAAGGTGCTTTTTGCAGCATAATCATTCTTATTTTCAAGGAGAAAATTGAGGTACCACAAGCATAGAGAATATGAGATACATTCGACATTCGAAAGAGTAATTCAGCTAGAATTGGTGGCATAATACCAAGTAAGTGACCTTCCCAAATTTTTTCATGGTGATAGAAGGTTAATATTCCTGTCAAAGAAAAATATTGGTGGATTTTTGTTTCTCTAAATTAGAAGGGAAATTTTGAGAAAGCATGAAGTTCAAATATCTCAAGTACAAACATTTTTCTGGTTTGGATAATTCATTTCCAGAGATAGGAGACACAAGATTATCCATATTAATCTAGAGGAGTTTTGAGAAAGAATTCACAAACCAAAGAGGGCTCCTATCACTCAGAGATTGGTAAGAGAGTAGTTATGGGAAGCTATTGTTTTCTTAGTGGTTGTAGAATGCACAAATCTTGTATTGGAATGCATTACTTGCTACAGCCCTAAAACTAGGGAAATTTGAACCCAAGATAACAACTTGTTGATAACTTTAGACAAGGCTACTATCAATGGATTCTTAAGAATACCTAAAAGATATGTGTATGCCAAATTTTACTTTACCCTGACATAGTTCCCCTTTTTAAAAAATAAGGGTCACTACTGAAATATTATCACAGAGGAATTGTTCAATCCCTTGAAGAAAGGATAGTCCCAATTGCCTAAAAAGATGCATGTGTCACATTTTAGAGATGAAATTTTAGATATCATTCTGTTGTTTCATAGGGTAAGAGGAAGTAGGAATGCACACAATTTTGAAGAATGGATGTTCTTCTTTGTTCAAATGATTTGCGTTGGGACACAATACTTGGATTGGGAAACCTTAATTAGTGACCAGTTGCATGAAATGATATGCAATTTTGTTATTAGCAAGTGTTTTTACATGCCATCCTATAGATTTTTTATGCCTTGGCTTGTACAAAACCATTGATAGGACTAAACCTTATGGAGGATTATGATGAACAAATTCAAGTTTACAATAATTACCCTGATTTGTAGCTTGAAAGGAGTTACATAAATTTCTTAATAGTAAATGATGTATTTACTATGCAGTCGATTAGGGAGATACAAGGTGATTTGCGCCAGAGGGTATCTCTTGAAGCTTTCCTCTTGGTTACTAATATGCCAGTCTCTTTATTCAGTTTCATAGGTTTACATACTTAAGGTTTGGTGGGTTTGATAGGTTTCCCCTTAAATTTCCTAGGTGTGTGGAAGACAAGTTTATATTAATAGAGGTATGTTGTCAAATTGTGAAAGTGAATAAAAGGTGTGCATAAAGGAAGAAGGCAGGAATTCCCTTTCTTATAGGCTTGGGGTATTACCAATGAAAATA
>VDFB02058242.1:1911756-1983082 GCA_007258455.2 Sequoia sempervirens
ATATATATATATAAACATATATATATATATATACATATATATATATACATATATATATATATATATGTATATATACATATTTAAAAATATATTCAGAAATAAATCCTATTAAATAACATAAGTAATCTTATACACAACAATTTTCACATCTATATAATACACACAAATATATACTCACACATGTATATATATACATAAATATATATGTGTGTGTGTGTGTGAGAGAGAGAGTATATATATGCGTCGAGTGAACCATTAATCATTCCAGAAGATAACATATATACACCAGATAGAAGCAAACCAATAATTTTTTTGAGAAATGACATGCATCAGATAGAACCCACAGGAAGCAAGTTATATGGTCTGCAATAAAGATATAGAGACGGTGGCCATGTATGGAGTGTGCTGCTTGTGAGGGCAGCACCCTCTCCACAGGCTACAGCCTGTGGAGGGGCAGCTGGCTCCACAAGCAACCCTCCCTAAAGAGGGGCGTGGCTATAAACCAAGTTCAAAATGCTATTAAATTTGAATTCAACGGGATTCATAAACACAGTGATACCATAAGTAAAGATTCAGCTATATGTATGCCCTCTATAGTATGCCGACACAGTATGGTTATGTTATATAAATATGTAATATATATATACATATATATATCTATGTATGTATATATATATATATCTATGTATATATATATTCAGAGTGAGTATGTGGAGCATATAGAGTGAGAAAGAGAAAAGAGCAGAGCATATATATATATATACATATATATATCTATGTATGTATATATATATATATATATATCTATGTATATGTATATATATATATACTTGTATAATTACATATGCATTGAGAAAAGAACAAGAGAAATAAGGGTTTTACAACCATGGTTTCTAATTTTTAAACTTCACACAGTAAATAGATAATTTAAACTTTCAATGTATAAATACAGTTGATAGCTTCAATTGGAAAACTGAAAGGGGATTTAAGCTTTCACAAAACAATCAACTAGAAATGATTCCTTTATTCACACAGACTAATTTAAAATATAGATTATACAGCCGTCATGCTGAATCACATACAATAAACAAAGCATTTAAAAACACTCAGCTAAATTTGCATTTATTTGCACATTTTGAAAATTGAAATGCAATGGGAAAGATCTAAAAACTTAGAAATTGCTTCCAATTTGAGTTTCCCTTCTTGATTCTTCACTTTTTCTTGTTTTTCTTTCCTGGAAGTCTCCTTTTGTAAATTCTCTTCTTCTTATTTCTCCTTCTCTTTTATTTCTTCCCTTTCTTTCACCATTCTTAATTCATTGCACTCTAGAAGCTTTCTACCTAGCCCCCATTTTCTTTTTATAGTTATTGTTCTTGTAGAGAAATAAAGATAAAAAAAGCTTATGTTGTGTTTCCGTTAATGATTTTCCTTCTTTTAAAGATTTCTCTCGAATTTTCCATAACCTAATCTTGAAATTAAAAATTATATTTCTTTTTCATGCATAATATTTACCTTTGATAAATAATAATAAAGAAATTCTATTTTAGTTGCAACTACGTAATTATCCACAGTGAATAGTGAGGAAATGCCATATTTAAATTACAAAAGAAATATTTACCCTTAATAAGCAATAAATAAATATCATTTAATTGCAAATTAAATATTTATTCTAAATAATAATAAAGAAATATCATTCAATTGAGAATAAAAATAATTATTCTAAATAACCAAGCATTATCATTTATTTGGAATAAATAAAATCTATAATTAAATTATAATTAATTCCTTTTTGTTTCATTATACTTTTATTTCATTGTTAATTAATTTAATTAACCATTTTATAATATGAACAATAAAACAATCATCTAAGCTAAATGCTAAATGCATCTACATGACACTAAGTGCTCATGTGTGTGTGAGAGTACCATTCCTACTTTACTCTGCCAAGAAGCTAACCTCCTCTACCTTAACCACACCCTTGGTCTTTGACAACTTGCAGCTCATGTACACTCAAACACCCATTAATAGATTAGTATCTAGGTAAACTCCAAATCAAAGCAATATAATGCATTAATCCAAATAACACTATTTATTTTGCTTCACTTTCAAATTAAACCATATTTAATACATTTCAACTTTTCAAAATTAAAACAAACATTTTCATATTCATCACACAAAACACTATATTATTTATTGTTTACTCTACCACACACATTCGGTCATATATCAAATCCACATAAAGCCAAAAGCAAGCAGCATCATAGTTCGAGATGTGACATCCTTCCCCACTTGGAAGAGACATCGTCTCGATGTCTTAGTACAAACATCCACACAACATAGTCTAAAACATTTAGTGTATCATAAGTCACAATATGCAAAAAATAAAAAGTATACTAGAATCTCAAATGCAGGAAAGATCTATCAATATCTTTCGCATTCTCCCAGGTGGCACTGTTCATCGAATATTGGTCCCACTGGACCCTATATTGCATAATATCTTGGTTCCATAACCAAACGTTGTGCCTTTCCAGAATCCTGATGGGCTCCACTAGCATCACCCCTAAATCCTGAACCTGCAATGCATGCTTGTCAAGAATATGAGTAACATCTAGATGATATGGCTTAAGCATTAAAACATGGAAGACATTATGTATGTGGGGTAGAGCTGGTGGTAGAGTGAGCCTATATGCAACTGAATTAATAACCTCCAAAATATCAAAAGGCCCAACATATCTAGGAGCAAGCTTAGAGCTCTTGCCAAAAGAGATTGACCTCTTCTACGACTAAACTCTCAAGAAGACCTTGTCTCCCACTGAAAATTTTCTAAAAGTTTTGTTCCTGTTAGCAAAACTCTTCTGACGATCTAAAGCTTGTTTCAACTTTTCCTTGATTAGCTTCATTTGATCTTCCATCTCTTTCAACATCTCAGGCCCAATGGCAATCCTATCTTCCACCCTATCCCAACTGATAGGTGTATGACATTTGCGACCATACAAAGCCTTGAAAGGTGCCATTCCTAAAGAGGAATGATAGGAGTTATTATATACGAACTCTACCAAGGGTAGGTACTCCTCCCACTTATGCTATTGTTCCATACAATACATCCTGAGGAGATCCTCTACTACCTGATTTACCCTCTCCGACTGACCATCGGTCTGAGGATGATACACTGAGCTAAAATTCAATTTGGTTCCCAAAGAATAATTCAACGTAGTCCAAAACCTAGAAGCCATATGAGTGTCATGATTTGAGATGATCATCTCTGGCACTCCATGTAACTGGAAAATCTCTTGTACAAGCTTCTTTTCTAAAACCAAGGATCCATCCTTAAGATTCCCAAGGATGAGGTGAGCTACTTTCGTCAATTTGTCTACCATCCATTAGAATTACTCTGGAAACCATAACATTAAGTGTAATTAGGCATAGGTCCTAGAGTTTAACCTAGATCTGATACCAAAATGTAAAGCTCAAAAAAGAAACTCACATACTAACAAAGTATTTCCAAGAACATTTGCACATTTTAAGTAAGGTAAAAGTAAATCATGTATGTAACATTAACTATCCATAAGAGCTCAAAAGCATGTCCAATAATGAATTTTATTACATACATCAAGATGGTATACAATACATCTATTTCCAATGTTACATCAATAAGCTTTCATCAATACATCTATTTCAATGTTACATCAATAAGCTTTCATCAATACATCTATTTCAATGTTACATCAATAAGCCTTTCATCAATACATCTATTTCAATGTTACATCAATACATTTTAAAAGTAAATTTACATTTACAAATGGGATATGTAAGCCATACAAAGTAATACAAAGAGTACATCTGTAGCATAAAGATTCTCTGATCCTCAACCACCTTGACACCACCGGTCTTCTTGCAAGCTGAGGCCAAGAGTGTGATTAAGGCGCCTTTTTTGGCTAACCACGAAGTACATGACTTCCTCGGGTTTCTTCCTAACTTGAAGAAATCCCCAACCCTACATGAGGAGCCTAGCAACTTGGAACAATAAAGCAGAGGGAACTCTCGATGCATGCCTGATGCCTATATGCATTCCTATACTAGAAAAATATATTTCTTGCATGTAGGATGTGACAAAGACATAAAAATTCTAGGCTTTTTTTATCCATCTATTTCAATGGTACATTCAATTGGGCAAGCATTAAAACATAAATGGTAGTTTATGAAAAGGATAAACTACCGGCTCTGTGTGCCCACATTCGGCATCCTATCCTGAAAGTTTCTCATAAATAAAGTAAATAACACTTATTTCCACATAAATTGCATTCAGTTTAAGCATTTGCACATTCAAGCATTCTATCATAAAAACACATTTTACTTCCAAGTTCTCAAATTGATTTGCATAAGAACAATAATTCATAAAATGCATCTCACAACTGGTTTTGCAGTTCACTATGAATTTATTCTAACCAATCTACTACACAGATATATACTCACACACACATTTATACATACATACATATATATATACATACATATATATATACATGTATATATATATACATATATATATACATATATATACATACATACATATATATATACATACATACATATATATATACATACATACATGTACATATATATATGTATATATATATATATGTATATATATATATGTATATATATATATACATATATATATACATACATACATACATATATATACATAGATATATATATATATATATATATGCGCCGAGTGAACCATTAATCATTTCAGAAGATAACATATATGCACTAGATAGAAGCGAACCAATCAAAATTTTGAGAAATGACATATGCACCAGATAGAACCCATGGGAAGCAAGTTATATGGTTTGCAATAAAGATATAGAGAGGGCGGTCATGTATGGAATGTGCTGCTTGTGGGGGCAGTTCCCTCTCCACAGGTTGCGGCTTGTGGAGGGGCGACTACCTCCACAGGCAACCCTCCCTAAAGAGGGGTGTGGCTATAAACCAAGGTTCAAAATGCTATTAAATTTGAATTCAACGAGATTCATAAACACGGTGATACCATAACTAAAGATTCGGCTGTATGTATGCCCTCTACAGTATGCCAACATAGTACAGTTATGTTATATACATATGTAATATATATATGTACTTGTATAATTACATATGCATTGAGAAAAGAACAGGAGAAATAAGGGTTTTACAGCCATGGTTTCTAATTTTTAAACTTCACATAGTAAATAGATAATTTAAACTTTCAATGTATAAATACAGTTGATAGCTTCAATTGGAAAATTGAAAGGGGATTTAAGCTTTCACAAAAATCAACTAGAAATGATTCCTTTATTCACACAGACTAATTTAAAATACAAATTATATAGCCGTCATGCTGAATCACATACAATAAACAAAGCATTTAAAGACACTCAACTAAATTTGCATTTATTTGCACATTTTGAAAATTGAAATGCAATGGGAAAGATCTAAAAACCTGGAAATTGCTTCCAATTTGAGTTTCCCTTCTTGATTCTGCACTTTTTCTTGTTTAGCTTTCCTGGAAGTCTCCTTCTGTAAATTCTCCTCTTCTTATTTCTCCTTCTCTTCTATTTCTTCCCTTTCTTTCACCATTCTTAATTCACTGCACTCTAGAAGCTTTCTACCCAGCCCCCATTTTCTTTTTACAGTTATTGTTTTTGTAGAGAAATAAAGATCAAGAAAGCTTATGTTGTGTTTCTGTTAATGATTTTCCTTCTTTTAAAGATTTCTCTCAAATTTTCCATAACCTAATCTTGAAATTAAAAATAATATTTCTTTTTCATGCATAATATTTACCTTTGATAAATAATAATAAAGAAATTCTATTTTAGTTGCAACTATGTAATTATCCATAGTGAATAGTGAGGAAATGCCATATTTAAATTGCAAAAGAAATATTTACCCTTAATAAGCAATAAATAAATATTTATTTCAAATAATAATAAAGAAATATCATTCAATTGAGAATAAAAATAATTATTCTAAATAACCAAGCATTATCATTTATTTGGAATAAATAAAATCTATAATTAAATTATAATTAATTCCTTTTTGTTTCATTATACTTTTATTTCATTGTTAATTAATTTAATTAACCATTTTATAATACAAACAATAAAAAAGTCATCTAAACTAAATGCTAAATGCATCTACATGACACTAAGTGCTCGTTTGTGTGTGAGAGTACCATTCCTGCTTTACCCTGCCAAGAAGCTAACCTCCTTTGCCTTAACCACACCCTTGGTCTTTGACAACCTACAACTCATGTACACTCAAACACCCATTAATAGATTATTATCCAAGTAAAATCCAAATCAAAGCAATATAATGCATTAATCCAAATAACACTATTCTATTTTGCTTCACTTTCAAATTAAACCATATTCAATACATTTCAACTTTTCAAAATTAAAACAAACATTTTCATATTTCATCACACAAAACACCATATTATTTATTTTTTACTCTACCACACACATTCAGTCATATATCAAATCCACATAAAGCCAAAAGCAAGAAGCATTATAGTTTGAGACGTGACATCTTCATTATCATTTTATCATTGACATTGTCATTTTGAAAGTTGAAATACTAACATATGGTTTGACTAAGGCAAGCCCCTAAATGGGAAAATATCTCTTCTCTTTGGGAATGTGCAAATCTCAGGTTTAAAGAGGATTGAATGAAGCTTGAAGACAAAATTTTCATTGTTGCAATTGAAGCCCTACATCTTGTCAACTCACGAAAATTCACCGACAAAATTATTTGATAGTGTTCTGAGAGCTTTGCAACCAAAAATTAAAAGCTCAGATCTATCATTAGAAGACCTAAAAATAGAACAAAAGAAGCCTACACGGAACCATACACCTTTGGGTGAATCATTCCTATACTTACTGAAACCAACTTTTTTGGGTAGGTACATAGTCCTCTGCACCTTCTAGATCTACTTGCAAGTTACTATTTCAGTCTGTTGTTTGTCATATTATTGTATTTTACATATTAGGTCACATAGTTTAATTAGGTTAGTTATAGAAAATCAATTCCAAATCATTCCAAGACTCAATAGGATGGAGATCTAGGTCTGATTGGCTCATCTTCATGGTTGAAAGTCAATCTATTCACCTTGTTGATCTCTATCCCAATGAAACCCCAGGAAAAGACCTTGAATCCTATTGTTCTAAACACTTAGGACATTCAAACCACCTTTTTTTTATGTTTCATTTTGGTGAACTTGACCTGTTAACATTACATACCTTATGAAATTACATCTTAGATCTAGGTTTTGCATTTCTTATTTAGGGTTTCATTTTTAGCACCGTAAAAGGAAAAAATTCAAAAAATTATTTATCATTTGGCATCATAGGTTGCATTAAGGTTTATCTTAGTCACTTAGATTAGATCTACATTCAAAATTGTATTCATAATTGCCACTCATTGTTACATGTTTTCATTTTCATTATATTGTTTTAATTTGAGCAAATTTTGGAAAAATACTTAGTTACAAACCTATTTGCACATAGAAGTAGAACCTTTAGATAGTATAATAAACATTGAAATTTTAAATTTTTAGAACCCCTATGAAGGACTTAGACGCCCTTGGGTGCCTCTGTCCTTGTACACTTGCATTAAGAAAATTTTTCACACTTCTATGTCTTTGTGTCTTTAGTTTATGTTTGCTTGTAGAACTTTGTTTTGAAATTCTTAATTGCATTCATTTAAGCATCTTTCATTTGCATCAAAAAGTGATAAAAAGTGAAGAAAATCACATTTTTTTGTATTAAAATTGCATCAAAATCATCAGATTTAGGCATCTTAAAATCAGTCAATTTATGCATTTTAGATCATAAAATTATATTTAAAATTGCTATTTATTATTCACATATTGTTACACACTTGCATTGGCATAAATTAGAAAATTTTTGGAAAAATATTCAATATCAAAATTGTTTGCAACTAGGCCCAAAATCCTCAAGCATAATCACACACAGACAACTTTTGAATTTTTAGAAAACCAGCCTAGGACACAAACACCCTTGGGCACCACTATCCTCTTGCTATTAATTGAACCAATTTTTGGTCAAACCTGTATTGTGATATCCTTTGCCTGCTTTTGCTGTCTAAATCTTGTTTCTGGCTATTTTATTGTGTTTGTTAGTTTAGTGTTCATAGTGGGTGCACTTAAGTGTTTTAAAACTTGCATGAGCTTCACAACCTGGTGTCCTATTACCAATACTTCAGTGATACGTAGTTCTAGACTTATGGAATCGTGTGTTGTTGTTACATCTGCTATGGATCCAGAGTCTTCTAACTCATTCATGCATAGTGTTGTCAATACTCAACCCATTTTGGACTCTATCCCTAATGCTACCATACCAATGACAACCTTATAATCACCCATTTTTAGGGATTTTGAGACTATGGTTGCCCATGTTCATGAAGATAAAATGAAACAATTGGAAAAATATTTAGAAAGACTTCAAGACCTTATGAGTACTAAATAATTCGTTGGTACAATGGTCCCTATAATAGATAACATAAGGAAACTAATTAATGGTGATCAAGGATTAGAGGTTTTGTGTAGCCTAGCCCATATAGTTGATGCTAATGTACCTACAATGGCTAGTTGCACTCAAGCTTTGAGATATAATCAAAGTCAAGGAGGAAATCAAGTCTCCCTCCCTACAACTATATCCTCTATATCCCTACATACACAAATCCAACTATTGCTTCAACGATACAACAAAGCATTGGTATAACTCCAACATTAGGCCTTTCCACTAGAAACCCTTATGGTTTTGGATCTTGACATGTCACACCTCAAGTTTCATCCCCTCTCATAAATTTGCAACATAGTAGTCCACCAAGCATATAAACACTTCCACCACATTCACAACATTCTCAAAACATGTCAACCAATGATTTTATCATTAACCAACTTTTGTAAAAAGTAACCTCACTTCAACAGCAAATCTCATCCCTTCATTTTTTTCCCCTTACCCCATCTCCCCCCTCAACTTTTCTTAAGGCCAACTCTACAATCTAATTCATCATTCTCCTCTTCTTGATGATGAATCACTTAGTGTGATTCAAAACATCAATCTAAATAAGCATATACAATTGAATCCAAAAGCTTGAATCATAACTAAACCTCTAATATTTTCTTCTAATTTATAATTCCACCTCATGTTACTAAATGCCAAAATACTTTTTCCTCCAATCTCCACCATCCATTTCAAATATAAGGATCAAATTTGGACCCTCCATCTTTACACATGCCCCCTCAAATCACCTATCCCCACTCTTTGCTCATATGTGTGAGCATACAACATGGAGGAACCTTGACCTTCCATTTCATCTCTCAATCTCTACCCTCCACTTATCTTCTCCACCCTTTACCACTTGCTTGTACATATCCTTCCATCTTGTATTTTAAGAAAATATCATCCATTGATCAAGCATATTTGATCCCCTCTTTCCACATGCTAAGAGGCTGTAATGAAAATCCTTGCAAAATAATCTTAACCCTTGATTTCATCCTTCAATATTCACTCTTTATGCCCAACTTGAAAAACCTATTTAAGGAGGCTTACCAAAAGGACATTATAATCCATCATTCATAGTACTTACATGCTATCAAATTGGGTAACATCAAGGCAAGGAGAATTTACATTAAAATAATTAAACATCTATACCACATCACAAAGATTCAATGGAGGTACAATTTTCTTGTTTATTGCATTTACATTGTAATTCTAAGTTCCATTTTTGCTCTAACTTGAGTGTGCATGTTTTGTTTGAGTTTGATTTTTATTTCTTGTTTGTGCATGTAACTCTTCCATTTTAGCTCAAATTTGACATCCACACTTAATTACATTGTCTTATTCTTTTATTTTCAAGGAATACATTTTTATTTTTAATAATAACTTGTTTACTAATACAATTTTCTTTGTTTTATAGATTTTACCTATCCTTCTCCATAAAATATATGTGAAAGTCTTTTCAAAATAATATAGAAGGATGGAATTAGAGAGACAATAGTATCATCCCTCGAGCCTTCTTGTTGATCTTCATCTGGTCTCTATTCAATTTACCAATAATATTTTCCTTATTTTTCACAACTCTCAATTGATCCTTTTCTCCAAGATATCCTTCGTTTTTAGTTTTCACAACTTGTACTTGATCCATTCAATTTATTAATCTCTAAACAATATGTCCTTGTTATGACTTGTCTAATCACACTCGAATATCCAAAACCACTAGAAAAATGCTCCCACAATAACAACAACTACAAGAAAGACATCCCTTTCCAAATCAAGCCATAACTCTATCAAATTTTGAATACACGGTGAACAACATAATGAGAATATTAACAAAGTAGTGTCTCAATCCAATAAATCATGTTATTAAATGAATAAGATTAATGAAACAATAGAGAAGCAAACACAAAAAATGAAAACCATATGGACACCAAACATACATGGATAAATGCAAGGAGAAACAAATTCCACCACTAAAGAGATCCAATCTTGTATTGATCACTATTAAATGTATACATCAATACAATCACTTGTCCCTCTAACAATACTTTGTCAACATAATAGTACCTAAAAAATAACCTTACATACCTCTATTTCATGCCTCTAATATATAGAAAAGTTTGAAACTAGAAAGCACCAAGTGGTATCCCAAACTTATGAGTTAAAACCATAAGCCATAGAAAAAGTTCAATGCATTTATAGTCATGGTAAAAAAACTTAAAATAGAAAGTAACTCCTCTTACACCTCATACATATCTCATGCCTCTCTTATAAATTATTAATTATATCATAATGGCCAAGTTGATCACTTTCCAAGATCTAGGTGCTTCATGAGAATATTCAATGTTTGAGTCATAACATTCAAATTGGAAAGATGCTCTATAACTCCTAATTTTGACTATTTCAATGTAACCTCCCTATTCTATGCCTTCATACAAAATATCCAAAGTTCTTGAAGAATAAATAATAAATAAATAATATCCCCACCTCACATGGGTGTCACATTTTGCTCACTCCAATGTTTGTTATCAGCTACATCATTAAATACAATTTAGAAGACTTAATATTTACAAGGTGAATGAAACACCTAATCCCAACAAAGTATACTTACAAAATAAGAGATTGTATGCTCTTGTGAATTCTATCGAGCTATTCGATGATATGCAAATGATTTAGGATGATACCTTTAAATACATAAACCATAGATGCATGATTTGAATTTTGGTGCCCATTAGAACAAGTGACTATAGGATCTCAAGAATATTAGCATTAGAATGCAAGATGTGAGGCCTAGTATTTGACTTACCCAACTTGACTCTATTTTTATTCGATCTATTTGATGCACTATGATACTCTATGTGGTTTTAGATGATTTTGGATGATTATAGACATTTAAGGCTGTAATGAGCCTTGCTCAAACTGATCAAAATTTGCCCTAATTTGCTGCTTGTAATTTTGTCAAACAATTCATGTGCAACCTTGTAACTTGCTGGGTTGAGTGCATAAACATTTTTCCAATGATATCCAATGTATATGCTACTTACAAAAGACTTCTATGATGTTTAGACAAAGTCCTAGATGCAATGCAGATTTCTTTTTGTATTTTCAAATGCAATAGATGAAGTTTCAGGGGCTAAATATGCAGCTACAGCCTATAGACATTATGTCAAACAGTTGGCATACATCCCTTTTAAACTTTCAAATAGACAATAAATCAATAGAGAACTCCCAACTTTAGATTTATTAATTGCCAATGCAACCTTCTACAATGGAGATGAAATGGCCAAGAGTCTTGGCTTACATACATATGATTAAAATGCTTGAATCTGATATACACTTTCACCTACAACAGTGCCTATTACAATGCAACTAAATGTCATGAAATAGCTCAAAATAAACAAAGGAACCTGTAGCTTGATGGCGCCTTGAATCCCTGATGATGAAGCAAGCAATATACTTGGGAGATGAAGATCATAGGACTTCAAAATAATTTTCTTAAGCAGCTGCCCCTATTCAAATATGATCTTCAAAATAAAATGATTTGCAATGAATTCAAGCCTTCAATACCTCCAAACGCAATCAACAAACACCTAGGAATGGAGCGATCCCATCTCCAAGAGAAATTGATGCATACATGAGCTCCAATGAATTTAAATGAATCTCCAATGGCGTCCCTGTTTGCTTCAGATTTAGCTTCAAAAATTCTTCAATAAAAATTTGGTCCTCCTTTTCAAATAATCGATGCCTCAAATGATATTCTTCAATGCTAATAGTCTTCAAAATTGAAGATTGCCCCCTTTTAGCTATGGTCGCCCCTGTCTCTTGAAACCTGCTCTTAGTGGAATTTGTGGCTGCTTCAAACCCTATCGATTGACTCTTAAAGATCATCTACAACCTCCTAGTTTGGTGTGCTGTCAACCCAAGATGAATTCAATGGAATCAAAGCAAGGAATGAGCAGATTCATACCTTCTCCAATCTGAAAATAAGGTCTAATTACAAACTGAGATGAAATCAAATTATGCCAACCTCTGATTCTTAAAAGCTGATTGTAACATGCAATTGAACCAATCATCAAATTGATTCCTCAAAGAAGACTTTAACAAGCTGATTTGCAATATCCCAAAATGCTCAATAAGCTGATATGAAATCTCTATCTTCAAATTTGGCTAAAGGCCACAAAATTTGCAATGTAGCACAAATGAGAAGTCTGAAGTAACCTCTCCCTTAGCTGCAATAATTCAGGTGATATTTCACACCCTCAAAATTACTATCAATAGGAAGTTTTCATTTCCTATGACAAAGAAGTAATCTGCAGAAACCCTAGGCTCCACAAGATGAACAACAACAACATCCAAATCTGCCTGTTGAGAATGAAGCCCAATACGTCTATTTATTCTTTTTCCCCAATTTCTCCAGAAGCTTCTAGAATATTCTTTTATTTTATTTAAGTGACTTTATAATATATTTTAAAATCAAGTCACTTTATTAAATTAATTAAATATAAGGTCACCTTTTAATTTAAATTTTATTTGATAACCTTATAATTAATTAACTTAATACCCCTTAATGATTTAATTAAAGTAACTAATTAGTCATCCTCTTGAAAATTATTATTTTGGACAACTTAATTAATTAAATTAATTAAATCAAATTACCTCTAAGACGGGGACATTACAAAGGCTATGCTAGTTATGGATATATGTTTATGCTTTCACAACTCCTTATGATTTTTCTAATCTTATTGCCAAGGTGAAAATGGATAAATGTGTTAATTGAATGAATTTAATGAGATTTAAACTTAATATAGCTAACCATTTATTTATTTTATTGTGTTTTAATGAGTTAGTGGTGAAATTGATAGAATAATTTGTTTATAAAAAGAGA
Organism: Sequoia sempervirens; assembly: GCA_007258455.2. Taxonomy (NCBI): domain Eukaryota; kingdom Viridiplantae; phylum Streptophyta; class Pinopsida; order Cupressales; family Cupressaceae; genus Sequoia; species Sequoia sempervirens. The sequence goes on from VDFB02058242.1 coordinate 1,925,206, forward strand.
TGAATTTGCATAATATCGATGTTGCAACTGATTGACTTTAAAAGTTTGGATTATGGCTAAGAATATAGATGAGATTGTCTAGTTTATTTGCTTTGGCTATCATGTGTTGGATATGTTAACATATAAATTTGAGTGTACAAGAATATTACTCCATGGGCCATGGAAATTGGAGACTCCCCAAGAACCCTATGTGTTTTATCATGAAGCCAAGACCCTAGCCCATATGGAGGGGCTAAGGTCTCATATCTAATGTGTTTACTTTTGTGATGTGTTGATCATGAGTGTTTAAAGGTTAGGATAGTGAAGTCTTTATTTGTGGTAAGAGTTTTATCTTGTTATTTTTAATCTTTAATTTTGGATGCATGCTTCAAGGTCACTCTTGAGGGGCATAAGAAGATTTATTTTGTGTGTCTTTATATTTTTTCAACCCCGAAGTGGGTTAATTATGGGTTGGGGGATTATTTAAGGACATATCTTGGATAATATCCAAGATGTGACCCCTCACAATTACCCTTAAAGAAGGGTGGAAAAGTTTTTGAGTTTTAGGGAAAGGGTAGAGTACTCTAAACTCCTTTATGAGAAATGACTCAAGGGGTGGAGTGTCCAAAATTAACCCACCTTGTCTTAATGGTGAGAGGACTTTCTTGTTGGAGTGGGGCACACTCCAAGCCCTTTTCACCTCCCCAAAAATATCACACTCAAGTGGGAGCATATGTGAGGATTTGAGTTTGAGGGATGAATGAGAGAAAGACACTTTTCACCCTATCAATCAAGGGATTCAAACTTGGGATCCCTATTTATATCCCACTATAAGAATGGGAGATGGTTCTTCTTTTTTCTATTTTTCTTTGAATTTTGATACAAGTCTTGGGAAGTGTTGAAGTTGTTGATTTAAAAAAAGGAAGCATAGAAGGCTTGGTTGGGAGAACTTCATCAATCTCTTATCACCTTGAGAGGATTTTTTGAGGTAAGACTCTTGTTTAAAATTGTATTTAGGCTTTTCTTTATAAATTTTATGATTATGCATTTGGATGAGGTAATGTGTAGTGTATTGGGTTTTGTTTTGGTTGTTATGTGTTTTATTGGGAAATGGGGTGTGGAGGCCATGCTCATCCATTTTGGGAAGAGAAACCTTAAGGGGTGAGAAGGGAGGACTCACCATGGGAAGAAATTCTTCTTTAGAGGAGGAGAAATGGGTATGATTACCCCACTTTGGTATGTGTTATTATGGAGGTTTGAGTGAGATATGTGGTATGCAAATAGAGTTTTGAAGATTAATATGAAATATGGTTTAAATTTTTCCCAAGAGAGTTTTTTCCACTCTCTCTCCCCATTCGTTGGTCCTATGTGGGTTCAAATGTTAAAAAAAAACTTGGAGGGAGTTGTGGGTATGTTTGAGTATATTCATGCATTGTTTTATGTTGTATGTGTTGCAAGTATGAGTAGTTTTGCAAGAATGAAAAGAATGAAGGTGTTGTCATTGATGTCAACCGGTCAATTGGTTATCAATTGATTGCTGTTGTCATTAGTGTCATGGATACAGGTTATTGGCTGTATATGTTGAGGATATTGAGAAAATTGTATTGAAGGAAGATTGTAGGTGTTCAATGGTTGCTCCGGGTTTTGGTCCAGGTTTTGCTTCTATGTGTGTGCAGTTCAGATATGTTGATCATGGTTGTTGGAAGTTGCTATATCCATATTTTTGGTTTCTGATTCATTGTACAGTGCAAGTTGTGTTCACCAGCTGTGAACTATGGTTTTGTGTGTATTTGGTTGAGGTTTGAGAGAAATGTTGTTGGTTCAGATTTCTCTTTGGTAAATTCTTATGACTTGTAGTTCTAAAGTTAAGTTGTTATGATTGTGTTGAAGATAATTATGGTATTTGGAAGGTTTGTGATTAATTTTTCTATGTGTTTTACATTGGTTTGGCTAACCTTGTGTTAAACATTACCTTCAGAATTGATGAAGCATGTTGGGACCTATTTGGGTCCTCATCAAGCGTGTGTTTGGGTTGCCCTCATTCTAATTCCACCCTAGGATGTTTTTGTCCCAACCTAATTTTAATTCATTTATGGATGGCCGACTTTGGATATGTTTCAAAGTTGAAGATGGTATAAATACAGGATGAGTTAGTGGTGAAAGATGTACAAAGAGAGATAAGTGAAAATAAATAGAGTACATAGATGCAAAATAGATGTGAATCAATTGGTGTGTGTGATGCAAGTGTGGTAGATCAATGCGAAGTCTAAATGCTAAGATTATAGATGCAGCGAGTTGAAGGTGTACTCTATCATTCATGCATGTCTGCAAGTGGTTGAGAAAATTGTGGTGGAAATATCTGTTGCATTGAGATTTTTTTCTCTTTGTAACATATATCTTCTATCTTCTTTGTATCTCTATGGCAGTAAGCCCTCTGGGTTGTTAGCCCTATTGGACAATGAGTCCTGATCCAGATAGTGAGTCCTTATTTTTGGTAGCGAGCCTTTGTAATTAGTTTTGATATTCTCTATAGTGTGAGTTAATCCGCATTGTGGTTTTTCCCTTATTGGGTTTTCCACATAAATCTAGACAAGTGTTTTGTGATGGATTTCAGTTTTTGCATTTGCACTTAATGTTTAATCATTTTAGCAAAGTTAAGAATTGTGATTGATCTAAATTCTGGTGAATGTTTTAAAAGGTTAAATTTGTTACAACTGATTCACCCCCCTCTTAGTTTTCTTGTTCAACAATTGGTATCAGATCTTGGTTCCTTGGAGAAGAGCTTAACTGCTTAAGGAAGGCTCAAGATGGCTAGAAAAGTTACTCATGATTATCCAAGGTTTGACGGAACTAATTATGATATCTAGAAAATATTGATGGAAGAATATCTGAAGTACTATTGATATGATGTGGAGAAATCATACATGAATCCTTACGCTCCTTCTACTAATGGTCCGAGTATAGCTGATGAGATCAAGGCACATGAAGCAAACAATAAGGAAAAGTACATTTTGAAGAGTAGTCTTGTACATTTTGAGTTGATTAAAGTTCAAAATTTGAAGACTACTAAGGAAGTTTGGGATGCTTTGGAAAAGGCACATGAAGGTGATGAAAGGGTCAACAAGGCAAAATTTTAGAATTTGGAGGCACAGTTTGAGCTCCTACATATGTCAGAAGATGAGAATGTTAAAGCTTATGTACAAAGATTGGATGAGGTAGTAGCTGGAATGCAAGGACTTGGTGCTACTATAGATGAATCCAAGATTGTAAAGAAGATTCTTAGAACTCTCCCTAATGCTTACAGTAAAAAGATATGTGCTATTGAAAAAAATATAGATTATAAGACTTAAACTAAAGATCAGTTGTTGGGATCTTTGATATCTTATGAGATGAGGAAGCCAAATTTTGAGAAATGGATTCAAATCAGAGATTGCTTTTAAGGCTACAAAAGCTGAAGATCCGAATGAAGAAAATCTTGATGAAGTAGAAGCTAACTTTGTGAGAAGGATGAGGAAAGGCTCTAGAAATTATGAAGGTAAGTTACCCTTTAAATGCTTTAGTTGTGGAGGAATAGGTCATTATGCTGCAAGGTGTCCGAAAAGAGCTAAGCAAAATAAACAAAGATATGAGAAAGAAAGGAAAGGTAAGAAGATCAATAGAGCATATTATGTGAATGAGGATGCTGGTATATTTGATGAGGAATATGATTATGAAGACTTTGATGACAATGAATGCTTGTTCTTGGATATAAAAGGTGAACCTACTTCTTCTAATTCTGAAAAAATAGGCGAAGGAATGTCCTCCAGAGAAGGAGAAAAATGAAGGTACTATAATTTCTGCCCTACATGCTAAATAGGAAAAGAACTATTGGGTTGTTGATAGTGGTTGTTCACATCACATTACTGGAGATAAGAATAAGTTTGTTAAACTTGAAAATTATGATGGTGACTTAGTTATTTTTGGAGATGATACTAGTGCTAAAATTTGTGGGATAAGTTCAGTAAGTTTTGATGGCAAGAATAATACTGATGATGTCTACTATGTTAAGGATTTGAGGCATAATATTTTGAGTGTTGAAAAAATGTGCAATAAAGGATATAAACTTGTATTTGAGGATGAAAGATGTGTGATCAGGAAAGGATCCAGAATAGTGATTGTTGTAGGAAAGAAATCTAAAGGAAATATCTATCAACTTAAGGGTGCTGATGAATAATGCTTTATGACTTAGATTAATGACAGTTGGTTATGGCATCAGAGAATGTGTCATATGAATTTTGATGACTTGGAAAGGATTAGTGCAGTTCAGGGCATGAGAGATTTACCAACGATTACAAAGCCTGTTAATGCTATTTGCAAGAATTGTCAATTTGGAAAGCAAACAAGAAGCCATTATAGATCAAAGGAAAAATCTACTACTGGACTATTGGATTTAATTCATAGATCTTTGTGGTCCTACAAGAGCAGGAAGTCTACCAGGTGAAAGGTACTTTATGATTTTGATTGATGATTATTCTAGATATACATGGGTTACATTTCTTAGAGAGAAGTTTGATGCATTAGATAAAATCAAGACATTCAAAGATATGGTTGGAAATGAAATAAATTTGAGGATAAAATTATTAAGGTCTGATAGAGGTGGAGAATTCACTTTCCATGAGTTTAATATGTTTTGTGAAGTACATGGAATAAAAAGACAGTTATCTGCTCCAAGAACTCCTCAGCAGAATGGAGTTATTGAAAGGAAGAATAGAACAATTCAAGAGGCTGCTAGATTAATGATTACTGAGGCTGATTTATCAGAATTTTACTGGAGAGAAGCTATTCATACTACTATTTATTTATTCAACTATGTTCAAGCAAGAACAAATAGTACAAAGACTCCCTATGAGATATGGTATGGAAGAATTCCTACTGTTAAATATTTAAAGGTATTTGGAAGAAAATGTTATATTAGAAGAGGTGAAGAAAATTTAGGAAAGTTTGATGCGAGAAGTGATGAAGGCATTTTTCTTGGATATTCTACTAAAAGCAAAGTGTACAGATGTTCCAATAAAAGACTGAGAAATATTGTAGAAAGTGCAAATGTCAAGGTTGATGAAACAATAAAGAATTCAATTGATATTGATGGATATGTATTAGATGAACCTGATCGTGTAAGAATTGAAGAAATTGTGGAAGAACAAGAAAAGGATGAGAAAGAGAAGCATAATGAAGAAAGTGAAAGAGAAGAAGAATCTCCGGTGGTGTTACCTAAGACACCTAGATATGTGTAGAAGAATCACTCAAAAAGCCAGATCATTGGAGACAAAACAAAAGGAGTATTGACAAGAAGCAAAGCTATTGGTGGTGAAGTAAATCTATGTTTACTTTCTGAGATTGAACCGAAGACTGTAAGTGAATCATGTAAACATGTAAACTGGATGGAAGCTATGAAAGAAGAACTTATGCAGATTGAGAAGAATCAAACTCGGGAATTGGTCCCAAGATCGACATGCAAAAATATTATTGGATCTAAGTGGGTATTTAGAAATAAGTTGAATGAGAATGGAGAATGATTAGAAACAAAGAAAGGCTTGTGTGTAAAGGTTACTCACAAGTAGAAGGCATATATTTTTAGGAGACATTTGCTCCGATGGCAAGAATGGAAGCTATAAGGATGTTCTTAGCGTTTTTTGCTCATAAAAATTTCAAGGTCTATCAGATGGATTTCAAGTTTGCATTTTTGAATGGTGAGCTAGAAGAGGTATACATGGAAAAACTAGAAGGATTTCAGTTGTCAGATCAACTGGATATGGTGTGCATATCGAAGAACTATTTATATTGATTAAAGAAAACTCCTAGAGACTGGTATGCAAGATTAGATAGGTTTTTGATTCAGCAAGGTTTCAACAAAGGTACGATAGATAGTAATTTGTATTTTAAAATTGAAAATGACAAAATATTGATTGTGGTTGTATATATTGATGATATTATTTTTGGAGGAAATGAAACTATGTGTAAGATGTTTGTGGAAGAGATGCAAAAATAATTTGAAATGTCAATGTTTGGAGAGATGAATTTCTTTCTTGGGCTGCAAATTAATCAAACAGAGAAAGGAATCTTTATTTATAATCTAAGTATGTGAAAGAGATGTTGAATAAGTTTGGGATGGTTGGTTCCAAACCGGTATGCACTCCTTTGGTGACTGGTTGCAAGTTAGGTAAAGATGATGATTCACCTAAGGCTGATTAGAGAAAGTATAGATCTATGATTGGTGGACTATTGTATTTGACTGCTACTAGACCAAATATTATGCATGCTGTCTGTCTTGTGGCTAGATTTCAAGAAGATCCTAAGGAAACACATGTTGTTAAGAGAATATTCATATATTTGAATGGCACTCTGGATTATGGGTTATGGTATCCTAAGGGTATTGAATTTACACTAAGTGCTTATTTAGATGCAGATTGGGATGGATGTGTAGATGACAAGAAAAGTACATGTGGCGGTGCATTCTTTCTTGGTTGTAGATTGGTGGCATGGTTGAGTAAAAAGCAAGATTCTATTTCTTTGTATATTGTTGAAGCTGAGTCTATTGCTACTACATCTTGCTGTACACAATTTCTATGGATGAAACATACATTGAAAGATATCATAGTGGTGTATGATCATCCTATTTCCATCTTCTATGATAAAACAAGTGCAATTAACATTTCAAAGAATCCGATGATGCACTCGAGGAAAAAACATATATCTATTAGGTATCATTTCTTGAGAGAGAAGGTTGTGGAGAATGAAGTAAAGCTTGAGTATGTTGTGATGAAGGATCAAATTGCTGATATATTTATGAAGGCTCTTCCTAAAGATACTTTTGAGTATCTTCGAGAGAAGTTAGGGGTCATTTCCCCTCCTTTATTGAACTAGATACATATGGAGATGCATTAATCTGGTGAATCTATGGATCTATCTTTCTTCTGGATTGATTTTTTGGTGGTTACCTCTCAAGGGGAGTAGGTAGTATCATGTGTTGTCATTGTATGAGTATTCTGTTTCCAATGTCAAGGGAAAAATCAATGTAATTTTATTTTTTCCTTTTCCATTGATGTCAAAGGGGGAGATGAGAGAGATGTGAAAATATAGAGATGTTATACTAAGGGAGAGAAAAAAAAAGAAAATTCATAAGAAGTGTATTCAAAGCTTGCATGTTGTCTTTGATGGTTTTTCACATCATGTGTTTCCATCAATGACAAATGGGGAGATTGTTGCAAGAATGAAAATAATGAAGGTTTTGTCATTGATGTCAACCAGTCAATTGGTTATCAACTGATTGCTATTGTCATTAGTGTCATGGATGTAGGTTATTGGCTGTATATGTTGAGGATATTGAGAAAATTGTATTGAAGGAAGGTTGTAGGTGTTCAATGGTTGCTTCAGGTTTTGCTTCTATATGTGTGTGGTTCAGATATGTTGATCATGGTTGTTGGAAGGTGCTATATCCAGATTTTTAGTTTTTGATTCATTATACAGTGCAAGTTGTGTCCATCAGTTGTGAACTATGGTTTGTTTGTATTTGGCTGAGGTCTGGAGAAATGTTGTTGGTCTAGACTTCTCTTTCGTAAAGTCTCATGACTTGTAGTTCTAGAGTTAAGTTGTTACGATTGTGTTGAAGATAATTTTGGTATCTGGAAGGTTCGTGCTTAATTGTTCTATGTGTTTTACACTGGTTTGGCTGACCTTGTGTTAGACACTAACTTTAGAATTGGTGAAGTGTATTGGGACCTATTTGGGTCCTCATCAAGTGTGTGTTTGGGTCGCCCTCATTCTAATTCCACCCTAGGATGTTTTTGGGCCGACCTAATTTGAATTCATTTATGGATGGAAAACTTTGAATATGTTTCAAAGTTGAAGATGGTATAAATACATGATGAGTTAGTGGTGAAAGATGTACAAAGAGAGATAAGTGCAAAGAAGTAGAGCAGATAGATGCAAAATAGATGTGAATTAGTTGGTGTGTGTGATGCGAGTGTGGTAGATCAATATGAAGTCTAAATGCTAAGTTTTTGGATGCAATGAGCTGAAGGTGTACGCTATCATTCATGCATGTTTGCAAGTGGTTGAGAAAATTGTGATGGAAATATCTGTTGCATTGAGATTTTTTCTCTCTGTAACATATATCTGCTATCTTCTTTGTATCTTTGTGGTAGTGATCCCTACATGTTGTTAGCCCTATTGGATAGTGAGTCCTGATTCAGACAGCGAGTCTTTGTTTTTGGCCCAATGAGCCTTATTTCTCAGGTAGTGAGCCTTTGTAATTGGTTTTGATATTCTCTATAGTGTGAGTTAATCCTCACCGTTGTTTTTCCCTTATTGGGTTTTCCACATAAATTTCGTGTTGTGTTTTATGATGATTTTTCAGTTTTTGCACTTGCACTTAATGTTTAATCATTTTAGCAAAGTTAAGAATTGTGATTGATCTAAGTTTCGATGAATGTTTTAAAAGGTTAAATTTGTTACAACTAATTCACCCCCCTCTTAGTTGTCTTGTTCAACAAGTATTTGGTGTTGTCATTGATTCCAACAGGCTTATGTTTGTGTTGTAATTAATGACTAGTTATGGTTGAGAAGTTATGGTGATGCTTTGATTAGTTTCATTATTAAGTGCTATTGGTGTTAACCTTTGGTGTTGCTTTGATAATATTTTGTTTATGAATATTTTTTGTATGATAAGGAAGTGTTGAAGATTATGAGAATGTGTCTCTGGTGCTTGGTTTTCAAGCGACTTTGAGAAAAATTGAATAAAAGAGGAAACGATGTGTTGCAGAGGTGTTCTAGTGTATAGAGTAGTGTTGGTGTATAAAGTAGTGTTTTTGTTTTGCTTTGTATTTATTCTATCTTGAAGATCTATTTATGTGGTTTGGATATATTGATAATAGGTATTTAGAGGTTCTATATCCAAAATTTCTTGGTCTGGATCATTATGCATAAGAAGTTGTGTTCACTAGTGTGTGAATTGTGTTGTGGCATTTGGAGAAATGGTTTTGCTCTGCATTTCTCCGTAGTTTGGTTTTTGGTCTTGTGGTTCTGGAAGTGTGTTAATAAGGTTCATATCTACCTTCAGTTGAAGTTGTTCATGGTCTAGTGCTCCACTAGGTGGTTTCTTTAGTTATATGTATGGAAGGTTGTTTGAGTGTATTAGGTGTGTACATTCTTCAAGTGAAAGTTTTTTCAAAGGAATTTGTTGGATTTTAGAGTGTTTATGGAATATTCCAGATTGTTTTCAAGTGTTATATGTGGTTTGTGAGTCATCTTTGGATTTGAGGAATTGTGTACTTAAATGTTAATGGTGTTTACACAGGTTCAACCAACTTTGGGTGTTTACACTAATTGTGGATTTGCTTCGGTGATTGTGGAAGAGTGGTGTGATGTATATGTATGTTTTGGGTTTGAGTTAAGATTTTGTGTGGTCCACTTTCATTCCTTTCCATTGTGGGAATTCTTGGTGCCGAACTAATTTGAATTTACACAGTTGAGGTGCATATCCAACCTTGGAGAATGTTTTCAAGGTTGAAGAAGGTAGAAATAAGTGTTGTGTTGATGGATGATTAAAATTAGGAGGGTGTGATGTGAATTGTAGGGTTGTGAAGTATGAATTTTTGAAGTGCTGTGCAAGCTTAAATGAGTTAGACCATTGAAAGTAGTGAGCAGAAGGTTTCTACAATCTTCAGAGAGGCTACTATTGATCATGAAAGCTTGCACTTCTTCGAACAACCTTATGGGAAATTTAGTGAATGGGAGGCCTGCTTGCATTCCACTGAATAACCTTCGATATTTTTAAAGAAGCTAGCTCTTCCTTTGTGTTTGGGGAAAGGGAGAAGGAAATGTGAAAATAAAACCTAATTATGTAGATGCACCAAAGCTTTTACAACATTTCAAAAACCCTAACAATTTCCTATTTCTAATAAAGTGAACATAAAATGCCATAGAACCTTTATTTTTGGAAGGAGAATGAGTAACTAAGGCCTATGTAGGCACAGAGTAGTCATTCAAATCCCCCCATTGGAAGCACTCATTAAGGTTCGATAGAAATAGGGAACCCGAATTTGAATAAAATGTTTTAGATCCTTATAGAACTATTCTGCCAAATAGCATAATATGAAATCCAACATAATTTCAATAGGAAAATGAAAGATTATTATAACATGATTCAATTCTTGAGAGTTAAGTTAGAAGAACATAAGAGCTAGTAACTGAGAATCAATTATCAACACTGTATACGTGATAAAGTGACACAGAGCATTCAACGTGCATGAAATAGAGAATAAAATATATAAGAAAGGCCGCATGTGCACAATCTAATACAAATTTTATTCTTGTATTGCTTGATATTGTAGAATAACAAAAATTCTAAGGTTGGATAACAAATTCGAATAGCTATCTTAACATTGATCACAAAAGAGCAATCAGAGCTCTATAAGGAATCTTCTACACCCTATTTTCTCTATCTACTACTACTACTGGTGCTATTACTACTTCTATTGATCTACCATTATTGTCTTGAGAGACTACCAAAAATTCCTTTTTCTAAGACAAGGGAAGCATACAAGCACCGAGCACTCTCTGCCACCAAAGATAAAACCCTAACAAGTGTCATCACAAGACAACCTTAAAATTTGATCAAAAATTAGATCTGATGTGACAATAAAAATTGAGCTTCTTTAATAATGGTGATGGGTGTAACAACTCCATGAACTAGATGCCATAAGAGCTTTACATAGATCTCCCTATCAGAAGGAATATACGAGTTATAAAAGCTCGATTAAATCTGATATGATCTACTGTAGGTAGTAATGGCTTTGTCAAAAAGGAAGATGACCCTTGAAGCTATGAAGGAACATAAGAGTTGGCTTTAGGGATGTCATTGCAACCCTAATTATTTCCTAATGAGAGGAAAAAAATCCTTGTAACACCGCAAGGACTTTAGATGCTCTTGTCACAGTCAGTTCCTGTTGGAATTGAGACTGTATGCCTTTATTTCCTTCTTTAATTGATCAATCTCTGTCTGTGCCCCTTAAAGATCCTCCATTACTTGATACCGGGCACTAGCTAGTTCTCCTTACATCTCGCTCTTTTCCATTTTGAATTTCTCACCTATCTACTTAATTTGGTCCATAGCTTCAGACCATTTTCCTTGCATTTCTTGTAGCTCTTTTTGCAATTCTTCACATTTGTTGTCCTATCGGTTTGAAATGCCGATGAAATCCTTTTTCTTCTATTGCCATTCCTTTGCAACCTTTTGTATTTGGGCCATTAAATTTTTGGTTACTTTGCGCTTGATCTTGACCTTATGCATTATCTTTTCCACCTAGGCTACAAGGCAATCCTTTTCATCTTGAGTAGCCTGAAGTGATAAAGCTGCTTCTCCTTGCAAATCTTATGCTTGCCTTAGGTAGGAAATCTCCACATCCTTTCCCTTTATCTTTGTCTAGTGCCAATTAACTAAGGCTTTTATATTTACCAACTTTGGTTCTCGCTTCTTGAATTTCTTCTCCAGCTTCATGTAATCAACATATACCACCTTCTACATGGCCTTGGTGAGTTCTATCTTATCATACAGAGAACCTCACTCAGGTTTAGGCCCACAGTTTGGATCTCATAGTCTTCATACTACATCTCTCCCTCTAGCTTGGAGACTAGCGGCTTCATAGTTGAAATCATTAGGGATCTTCACTCTTCATCGAAACATGCCTCCAATTTTGAGGTATCTGGAGCCGCCATGACCTTCACCAATTTCTTTTGGTTTCTCTCCCTCCGAGTCTGCCTAGTCAATTCAATTTGGGTCCAAAGATTCTACGGGGACTCAATACTTTTTGCAACAATGGGGACACCAATAGGGAGGCCATAAAGGGTGGTGTGGAGTGTGCTTCTGGCCACTTGGGCTTGGGGAGAGGCAAAGGGAAAAACTATTGGTAAGAAGGGTGGTATGCCTCACAAATATTGTGTGGAGTGTAAAGTACTCATTGGGGTAAGGGGTGTAGTGATTGAAAATAGAGAAATAAGCCTAGAAGCAGGTAAAGGTGATGAAACCTATAACATGGGTATCTCTGAAAATGAAACCTAGGTAGATGTCTCATAAAGAAATTAAAATATCGACCGCAACTACAATAGAAGATGCATGTTCGGTGCGCAATGCTTCTATATTAGGCTCATCAACAAACATGATAGGGGGTGTGTCAAGGATAAGCAAGTTGGAATCGAACGATAGAGGATTCTACTTTGTGGATGGGGGGCCTATAGATACTAACGAAGTAGTGGAAGAAAGAATAGCAGGTGCAAAACTTATTTGGACTATAGGGTCTCCTTGCCCTTAATAGCAAGGGCAGGGAAAAGAGCTTTAACATGCTCCACACGATTAAAAGAATGAGACCCTCATGGAGGACCAACGCCCACCTATTTTTTAAATGAGCATAAACATAAACCTCCATGGAAGACACCAGAAAAAATGGAAAGGAAATAGACAACCCATGCCTGAAATGGTTTAAAAGAGTAAAATGGTGACCAAGGATTGTAGTGAACCTTCCTTCCAAAGTCACATACCACATTATCACCTTCGCAATATTTTCCCATACCTTCTTGAGGGACTTGCACTCATAGCCCCAACTTTCCATCTTAACAAGTTTTTTCTATTCGTTGTCTCTGAAGAATTTGGCCATCACTTTCTCATTGCTCTTCTTGTCCTTATAAAACATACAACCAACCATCGGCAACCCAATCATAGTAGCTATCAACTCCTCATTGATATCAACTACCAATCCCTTTATCTAGAGCTTACGATTATGCCAACAAGAAACAAATTCTGCTGAAGCATTTCGGTCATGCCCATGCAATTTTTCTAAAAATGACGTAAAATTCCCATGATGGAGAATCCTCCATAACTTCTTCTTCTTCCTTGGGCTTGCACAAGAGTGCGGCTCAATTATCCTTCTGTCACCACCCATATCCTCAAAGACCAGAAGAAGAAAACCCTTGTGATAATCGCTCGACTGAAATTCAACAAACCAAACAAAACCCACAAAGTGTGTCAGGAAATGGTACTAAAGATTAAATGACGCCACTACATCAAATCAACTAGTGCCATCATTTCTCATTAAGATCCTAGCTTTCTCGAGAAGGAGAGAGCCCTCCTCCCATGCACGATACCCATTTAACTTGACAACCTCATTGGTAAAAAAATCTGCCAATGAATCACCTTCTCAGAAAATGTGAGAAACACAAGTCTCTTCACAAGAAATTAACATGATTATAGTATCTTTTATTAATTGATCCACATTCCAACTAGGCTTATGAGTGCCACATAGATAATTGATGATATTTAAAGAATCACCTTCTACCCATATTTTAGAGTAACCCCTGTCCACACCATATTTTATGCTTATAAACGCAGCCTCTGCCTCAACACAGTGATTTGACTGATTTCCCAATAGGAGTGCCAAAGCAATATAATAGTTAATATTAACATTTTTTCATAAATAGAGGTAATACCCATGTGCAGAAAGGGGCTAAATAGGAATTATGACTTTTAAAAATTGATTCTTATGTACATATGTGGTTAAATTATTTTTCTCTCTTAAATTAAATAATATACTTAAATAGTTTTCACTTTTATATGTAATTGTGTGCTAGTGGCATTTTTTGCATTAGGACAATGTTACCTTAGCATTTACATTAATTTTATATATTTTGGTCTTAAATTAACATTAAAGTATTATTGTGCATTCTTGGAGGTTTCTTTTTACAAAATGAATGTAACTAATGTCCATCATATCCATTTGAAGCCTTAAGGTACTTCGAAAGAAGGTCCTTGGATGGCCTCTTCCCTCTCTTGAATGAGATTTTCCTTAGAATTTTCACTTTCAAACTCATGTTCAATATTTAAATAGAGTCAACAAAAAAACATATTTTGCAAGTTTGTATCCCTTAAAGTAATATTTCTAAGGAGTATATTATTGAATATATTTAATTTTTTTATTATATCTGTAAATTATATTTTCTAGTGAAGATAGTTTTTTCAGCAATTATGAAGGTTACTATTCCACACACTTGGAAAAATAATAAAATAGATGAAAATTTGTGAAAAATAAATGTCCTCTACTTATTGATGATCTTATTTCAACCAATTAATAAAAAGTTAATTTAGATGAATACAAAAAAGGTTATATGATATTGAATGAACCTATGTCTAAATTATAGGTCATCTCACTTCAAAAAGATAAAAATTAAATTATGCAACAAAAGATTATGGAAAAAATCTATGCCCTAGATATCTATGTTGTGAATATATATTTAGATGTTTATAATTTTATCCTTCTTACAAATAAAGTTATGATATATTGAATAAACGTCACTTGTTAAAAATATTGCTAACTATAAAAAAATGAGTTATTAAAATTTAAGTTAAAAAAACTCAAAATTTAGTTCTTATTTATTTTTTAAATAATATATTTATAATCCACAGACAAAAAAAATAAAAAAAATAGTTCACTCCATCTTTAAATTCTTAATGATTTGATTGTTGTAGCTATCAGAAAGTGAAAATTTTGGTTCAAAAAATGTTGATTTCAATATCTTGGTTTGGCCAAAAAGTGGAACACACTATTGCGGGATCACCCATGGTTATGTTAAATTGTTAAGAGTAATGTTGTATATTCTATTTCTTACTCGACAGTGTTTAAACTGTGAAGTTACTCATACATTATCCTTTTCCTGCACACCAATGATTTAAATAGTTATTTCAATCATGTCTTATTCTTATGAGCTTGATAGTAATAAGTTTATATTTCCTTTAACTAGCCATTGTTGGATGGTTCAATAGTACCATTACCTTAGTAAATTTGAGTTTTTAAGAGGTATCAACAAGGTTAGTTTGGTATTATTTGCGAAGAACACATGCAATAATTAGAATCAATTATGTCTTTAGGAATGAGTGGCAAGTTATTCATAGGATCATATACATAGACCATAATATTAGATAATAGTGTACTCTATCTATATCTATTATCGAATTGAGAGGTTAAATTCTTAACTACATAAGTATATATGTGTGCAACATGCATACATATGTACAAATGTGGATGCATGCACTAAAATTGTTTAAATTATAAGACAATATAATTCTATATTCATGTATAAGAATATGTGTGTATTTATGTATGCATACATTTGTACATAACATATTATCAAAAAATAATACATTCTCTTTTGAAATGATGTTTGTATGTGGTATTGAATTAAGAGGTTAATTGTGTAGCTACATAAGTATATGTATGTATAGATGCACATGCTTGTACAACAGAATTGTCTATATTAAAATATATATGTGTGTGTGTGTGTGTGTGTGTGTGTGTGTGTGTGTGTGTGTGTGTGTATTTAAATATTCTATTGAAATTAAAAAAAAAAGATCTGATAATTTTATAACAAGGTGACCATGCATTAAATATAACCATATCAATTTATGAATTAAATGTTAAAAGTAAGTTATTGATAAAATATTTCAAAAATAGGTGTGTGAACATACAATGCACATCATCATAATGAAATTTGTTAATTTTTATTAAATATTTAGCTAAAATATTGGAAAGTCACTACTTACAGTGTCGGTTCACAATGCCTATTTATTGTAAATTAGTCAGATAAGTCATACTCAACTAAAGGATATCTAGATTTGTATGACATATTATTTTTATTTAGAACACAACATCCATTATTGGATGACATGGTGATCAAGGAGATTCTATTGATCTATTACCGTCATGAAGGGTAGGGGCACTTCTAGTTGGAAGGTATGTGGAGAAATATCAACCCATGATTGGAGGAAAAAAACTTAGGTGACTTTGTCTCTCTTACAGTTGAAATGTCAAAGATGGTTAACTAAAGATGATATTTGACAAAATTTCATTTTAGTTGGAATTGAATAAATAATGTTGTATTTGATTATTCAAGCAACATGTTCTTATTATACATGTTATTAAACTATTGGATATATGTATTCACATCTATGTTATGACATTGGTATTATGAGCTAAATAACACTTCAAGTAAATGTGATATTTCATAAAAAGGATTTTTTTTTTCATTTGATGTATTACAATGCCATTTTTACTTGTAAATGAAGGTAGATACTCGAATAATGCTTATATGATATAATTACTTTTGAGGAAAGTATTTTAAATGAATATATATTTTTTGAAATATATTTGTTCAAATTCTATTATATTTTTGTTAAAAATGAATATCATTATGAAATTGAAAAAAATTATTATGGTGTTATTAGAGATTTGATCAAATATTTACAAAAGAAAATTAGTACTTCTTTACACTTGGTATCAAATCACACTTTAAACACTAGGGCCTATAAGCCTACTATGCAATAAGTTATCAAAAATATAACCTTTATGGTCAACTTTGAACACAAAAATGAGTGGATCAAAGGCTAAGAAAAAGAGAGAAAATCCAAATAAAACCAAGAAGGTAAAAATCAAGGTTAAAACCAAGAAAAAAGTGAGTTGTGTATGAGAGGCATGGCTCTTTGACTCTATAACTCTTTTTGAATCTCTTAAGCGAATCAAGTTAGAAAGAGAGAATTAAATTGAGAACTCATTCTCCCCTTTAGTTAAACCTAGAAAACCATTGGCAACTCCTGACATGACTTTCAAGTGTGTTCACAATGCACCAATATCAAATTATGAAGTGATAGATGAGTACTTTCATGTATATCCCCCCTAAAAATTTATAGTCTTAGATTCTAATGGAGAGGAGAAACTTGAGGAAATTCCCCTCTTTAATAGTGATATGTAACTTTGAAAGGTTTTATGCAAATAAGGATGTATGACTCCAACTATAATATTAATACAAATCACTTTGCACTTCCAAACAATATGAGTTATGAATTGGAAAATCATAATAATATATTAAGTCTTAGCTCAAGTTAACTTTGATTAATGTGTATGTCGTGTAGTTCTTAGTCTCATCTCATTTCACACAAAATTAAGTAACTAATAGAATCTCAATGACTTACTAGGTGCAAATAAGAGTAAATCCTTTAAGTAATCAAGATGGATCTAGTCAACTAATGCAAATTGAATTTCAAGCGTTTTATCAAATGGGAAAAATTCATAGCTAATAAAAACTTAATCTAATAATTTTATTTGTCAATTAAACCAATTATAAAATAATGGAGACAAATTCAATTGATTTAATGAAACAAAATTTCACAAGCAATAAGCCTTATACAGTTTGCAAATTTCAATTCTTTATTTCACTATTCAATTTCTCATTATAGGCATTCCAACACTTTGCTCATCACATCTTTTCAACTCTATGTCACCCCTTTTAATTCTTCTCTACTCACTTTATTGTCTCTACTATATGTGATGTCCTCTCATCTATTTCTCCCTACAATTTTCATTAATTACCAGAGGCATGACATTCCATTTTATATTCTTCTTCGATATCCCATAATCGATCCCTTGCTACTCTCTTTCTTTGCATAAATTACCTCTTTTTGTCCATGAGGCTCACCACCACCTTCTTTATTTATTTATTTATCTACACTTCTACTCATTCCAAAATGGTGTGCTTTATCATTGTGGTTATTTTCCAATTCATGTGGCATAACCTCTAGCTTTTGAGTTATGAAAAAAATAGTAAAAAATATTTTGAAAATTTTGAGGTTAAACTTGAGGGTTGTTTCATATTATATGATGTTATGAGATGTTACACAATTTAATAATTTGAGATCTTGACTGTGCACTATGAGTGTGCATTAGAATGCAAATATGATGCATAATTTAGATAACGTTGTTGGTAATGCTATGCAACATGATCCATCACATTGCTTGAATGACATGTGATGAAAAGGGCTATATATGAGATGAGTGATTTGTGAGAGGCATGACATGGTCCCAAACACTATGCAAGTGGTGATTAAAGCATGGTGTCGCACGACACGATTGTTAGTGTTCTATGAATGACACATGGTGCAAAACGTTGTGTGGGGGATTGCACATCGTGATGGTAATGTCTAATACCATGTATGCTTGTACAAAAACACACAAATCATAATTTTTAAATAGATTATTTACTTCCCTAAATTTACTTTGTAAATATAGAATTTATTAAAACCGCATTTAAAATTGTAACTTTCAACTTTAAAATTAAAAAAAATCAAAATGACAATTCTTTTTTCTTGATTATTTCACTAATTAATATGAATAAAGCAAATATATAATTTACCAATTTATAAACTTAATAATTATATTTTCAAAATATAATTTAAAAATCATCTGAAAATCTATAAAACACATTAAAATTTCAATTTTAAACTCAAATATTATGAAAGAATTACAATAACATAGTTCATCCTAAATCAATATTAATGAGGGGAAGACAACAAAATTCCAAGTATGAAAAACATGGTTAAACACAGATTTATACTAAGGGAGAGGGGCCTATAGTGGGCCACCCTAACTTTGCGCTTCTCAAAGTCCTATGTGAAAAATTCAAATCAATTCCAAATTTGTACAACAACGTATTTGGCAAGTCTAGAGCTTATAAAAATTGGTTTCAAGGCCACATCATAAAAAATGATGCCACATCAGTATGCTTTTTGTCAAGGTATCCAAAAAGGCCCAAAAAAAGGTGAGACCAATAGTGGGCCACTAAGTCATGTATTCTTGGCACGCTGATGTGGCATCACATGATTTGTCAGTTTGTGTCCTTTATGGATAAAAATGTTTTGCAATTGGATATTAAGTGTAAGTTTATTAGATATTAAGTCTACCTACTTTGGGGTCCACGCAGACCTACTTTTATACCCACCATTGGACCCCTACCCACTATAGGCCCTTTCCCTCATTAGTCTTAGTCTAAGGGGAATGGAATAAAACAGGGAATATGTGGACACGCAATAGTCTCAATTACATTAGTCGAGGCAAAACTCAATTATTATATTCTAGAAATGAAGATCAAGAGTTTTTAATATTTGGAGGAGATTTCAATTATTAGCATAGGTTGAAGTCTACAGGAATACGTGTCAACACGGATTACGATAATAATTTGTAATATATTTAGGAATAAAGCCAACGATTTCCAACTAAGTAAATGCGGCCACTGAAGGATATTCTATAGTTACGTATTGTATCCAAATACAGTACAAATACCTGCATCGATAAGTCGAAGAGCCAAGGTGGTTCCCTAACAAGAAGAGTATACAGACACTAACAAGAAGGTTACAACAGCAAATGACACAAAGATCCATCTTATACACACCGGCATCGTCAGAAAATGATCTTGACCTGATTGCGCAGAGTCTACCGTCCGACTAGAGAATTGGAAATGGAAGCATCTGCGCTGCGACTGTAATATGGTAAATAGTTCCCAGTACTGCTGGGTGGAGTCGTATCCAAATGAAAGGGAGAGTCAAAACCCGGTATTGGAGCTTCTTCTTCAAGTATTTGGAGAACTTGTCTCATCCCAAGCCTGCCTTCTGGGTGAGGATTGGAACAGATCAGCCCCACTTTGAGCACTCTCTCCATCTCACCTTCAACATATTGGCCATCAAGTTTTGGGTCGGCTGCATCCATCAGACTGGCTGTGGCATGCAACTCTCTCGCCCAGTCCACCATAACTGTTTGATCAGGGGAGAGGGCAGGATCGACAGGCCTCCTTCCGCATGCAACCTCCAACATAAAAATACCAAAGCTGAACACATCTGTGGCGGGGCTGGCCTTCCCTGTGTGTACGAGATCTGGTGCGATGTACCCCAGCGTTCCTACCACACGAGTAGTGTTCGGGTTTCGGTTATGCTCGTACAGACGGGCAAGCCCAAAATCCCCTAGCTTTCCATTCAGCTCCGAGTCCAGCAAAACGTTGCTGGACTTGATGTCCCTGTGAACTACGCGTTGCTCCCACTCTTCGTGAAGATACAACAAACCTGCAGCCACATCTTTGAGGATTCTGTACCTGTGATCCCACTCGAGCACCTTCTGTGGCTTTCCAAATATCAGCTTGTCTAGGCTCCCATTTGGCATGTAGTCATAAACTATGAATAGCTGCTTTCCCCGCTTGCAGAACCCTCTGATCTGAACGAGATTTCGATGTTGAAGCCGACCGAGACTGGAGATTTCTGCTATGAATTCCTTCACACCATCGTCGGTTTCTCTGAGGATACATTTCACCGCTACTTGGAGGCCGTTTGTCGGAAGCACTCCCCTGTATACCCGACCGAAGCCTCCGGATCCCAACAGTTCTTCCTCTCGGAAGCCCTTGGTTGCAATATGTAGGTCTTTGTACTTAAACCTGTGAGGCCAATACTCCATTTCCCATTCTTCGATAAGATCTCTGTGCTGGTTTTTCTTCAACCGTACAAGTGATGCTGCGACTGTTGGAAAAAGGTGTGTTGTACACCTTGCATTATGTATTTAATGTAATTATTCTTGGGGCCACTTAATGTTGCATGTAACATTGGCACATAAGTTAAATTGATAAAATGTAATTATTTAATATTGGGGAAATAATAAATAAAGCACCCACTATTAAATAAAGGGAAATGGTTTGTAATCTCATAGTTATTGTCACATGGTTTTGTGCAATACCACTTAGTGGTTTTGTGGGAGCTTGCTTCTATAAAAGCAACCACAAAGGTAGTTATTGAAAGATGATGCAATTTTGCATGATTAGCTCTGGTTAGCATTTGTGAGGGTTTGAAGCATGGCACAAGATGTGTGGTTGCATGCTTGTTCGCATGGATTGTTTGGAGAGAGCTTGTTGCTTCAATGGTGTTCATGGAGACTCAGAAGATGTATTGTAATCTTATTGCTGAATAATACATAAGAGATGGATGTTTTTGGAGGCTGGGTTTTTTCCCTCTTGAGGGTTTTTCCAGGGTATATCTTGTGTCATATTTTCATGGGTATGTTGTCTATTCTCTTGCATGTGGATTCTGAATACTTAAATACATAGATTTCTTTATGGGTTATGTGGAAATTGTCTTTAATTGGCTGCAAGTTTCCAACAAGTGGTATCAGAGCTTTGGTTGTGGTTGAATAACCCTTGGTTGAGAAAAATCTTGTTTAAGTTTGAATCTATGCATTGCATGTGAGAATCAAAGACATGGTAGGATATGAAGGTGTTGCAGGTTGTTTATTGCAGATCTGAGGGTTTTGGGTTTGCTGATTAAATGGGTTGTTTGTGGATCTGGGATGTGAGAAATTTTGGGTGAAATAGGTTTCTTGGTTTTGTATTCAAATGGGGGTTTTAGATGTGAGCTTTCACAGATGATCTTCTGGCCTAAAATAGATCTCACGGTTGGATCCGAGTTGGCTGAGAGACGAAAATTGATATATAATTTAACCTATTTCTGATACTGTGAAAAATTGCAAAAAAATTTGTGCCCATACCCAGATCGTACGGATGTCAAAAATAATATTAAAAAAAAAAAATTATTTTCCGTCGCCATTAAAACTCGAACCTGCACATTCAAAAAAAATTATTAGAAATAAAAAAAAATGATTTGAAAAAGTTTTTTGAAAAAACTTTGAAAAAATAAATAAATATTTTTTGAGGAGGGGCGGACCCCCCCCACTCGGCCGCCACCGTACCCTGCAGGCGGCAGGGTGGCAGCCCTGTCGGCAGAGTACTGCCGGCCGGCGGATAAGCCGCCGGCGGGTACCCTGTCCGGGAGGGTGCCGGACCCCACCCTTAACCGCCGACCAGCCTTTTTTAAAGGTTTTTTAAATTTTTTAATAAATAAAATTTTTATTATTAAGTCCGCCCATGCATTTTAAAAGGGCCAACGACACCTTTTGCATGCAAATTAAAATTAAATGAAATTTAATAAATGATTTCGGGTCCGCCACCCAAGAAGCGGCGCCGCCCGGGTGGGGCCGCCGCTCAGCCACCAGTGGTGGTTAAAAAAATTTGTCTCAGGGGGCAAATTACAGTTTTACTTTGGAGGGGCATAACTTTTTCTCAGATTGTCCGTTATCTGACTTCTTAGATTCGTTGGAAAGCTGACTCAGAGATCTACGCTGTGGTGACAGATATTTTTCCAGATTCTATAGTTTTGGCAGTGTTTTTCTTGTTCAAAGTCAGATGTTTGTTTTGAGCTTCGAGAGGTGATATCGAGTGCATATGAAGTCGGTTTTTGGACTTCGAATAGTCAACGGAAAGCTTGTTCAGAGAACTATACAGTGGATCAGGTTTGAAGATATTTTGGCATGGTTTATTTGCTATTTTCTTTATCTGAGCTGTATATGGGTTTCTTTGACTATGGTAATACTGTGAGTTTATGGATGATCGGATCTTGGAGATTTGATGTTGGATTCATTGTATGCTCAGTTGTATATCTCAGATTATTCTATTTTTGACATGGTTATCAGTATATGGTTGGATTTATATGCTTCATTGATATATCTACAAGTTGTGTAATATTGTAGGCGGTCTATACTTACATGTTGCATTTATGACTTGGACATGGGTTGTCTTTGCCCATTGATATTTCAATGTTGATACATGTTCAGTTTTGGTGGCTTGGTTTAGTCACTTGGTTTGTTGGTTTTGTTGTCATGTTAAGGATATGAGATGGTATTACCAGGTACAATCATGATATGAGATATATGTAGTTGACTATGATAATGCAGATATGTGGACACGGTTGGGTTGAGTTGTTACATTTGGTGGTGATCATGGTGTCATGGATGTTTCTTGTACTTTAGAGACTTTGGCATGTCATGATGGTTTATGCAGGTGCATTGTTGGTGGTGTTGGATTGGTTCCAGATTATGGTTGTGGCGGTGTATCTTCGTGGTATGAGGATCATGGTTTTACTTTTCCTTTTGGGAGCTCTTGTTATATTTGAGTTCTTTGATTGTGTGAGGGCCTTTCATTGATCTTCATGAGGAGATTGTTATCATGATGTCATGGATAGCTTGATTACACTTTTCAGTGGGAGATTTTGACAGTGATGTTTTTGGCGGTGATGGATATGTTTGTGATGGTTTGGCGGTTGTAGTTATCTTCTTGGCTTGGAGATTATGATTCTATTTTTATGTTACTGACATTTCAGTTGTGTGTGTAGACTTGGATGATCTTCATGGAGAGGATGGTTGTCATGATGCCATGTGTGACTCGGTATCACAGTTCAGTGGGAGTTGTTGGCAGTGACATGGATGCATCATTTGGTAAGGTTATCTCCATGTGATTGGAGATATGGTTTCTTGGTTTAGAGTATATTTGTTATGGATGTCATGGTTTACTCTTGATATGCATTTAGAGTTTGACATATTACATGCTCTCTTGAGACCAGGATGTATATATATGCTATGGTACATGTGATCTCCTATAAGGAGATGGTTAGATCATGATGTCATGGTTATGTTCTTGATTCGCGATTGGATATATGACATTGATCTTGTGTGGTTCTCTTGGTATTGGGTACATTGACATTTGCTTGATTACTTCATGATGGTGCTATATTGCATTTGGAGTTTGGCATGGATTGGTTGGTTACAGGTACTCATGGATACTTGGAGACATAGGTGAGGCTTGAGTTCTCTTATGATTAGAGACATGTGTTGAGATGGATACTCTTGATGATATTTTAGCAGGGAGTCCGAGGAGCCTACACCTTGGTTGGACATGAGTTCAACATGGACCTATGAGGAGAGTGTTTTTGGATGAGTCATGATGACTTGGATTTCTTGGAGGAGCATTCTCATTCCCCACTCTTGGTTTACTCGACAATTTCACTTGAGAGGTATTTCCCATTGTTACTTTCAGGTGCTTTGTGTTTTATGCTTTATTTTCTCATGCATAAGAATCTTGAGCTATGGATATATGGTTTTGGAGGGTTCTTTTGAGGAGTGATGGCATGTTTATCTCCTTATGCATTGTGATTACACTCATTGATGTTGAGTTTAGGAGATGTATTGGGCTTATTTCCTTCATTGGGAATGGATTTAGTTTGATCTTGTTTGGCTTGAGAAGCTTACACCCATGTTGATTACATGATACATATGTAATGTTTGATCTTGGAGATTGAATGTTTGGGTGTTGTTATGGATTTTCTTTTGGGGTGTTGTAGAGGAGATCATACTTGACACAGTTGGATTTTAGAGGTGTATGTAGGAGATTTTTCTTACAGGTGATTGATATACAGGTTTGCATATCATTGTGGATGATCCCTTGTTACTACATGATGTAGTTTACACTTTCTATATGATGCTATTGGTAGACTTGGTATGCCTTGATCTTTTTCAGATTTGCATTACCCATGCAGTGGGAGCTCTTGGATGTGTATGTCATTCTTGGACAGGTTTTGCACATGGAGTTTATGATTGCAGTTTATGGGTGTATATGTTTATGGCATGAGTTTACTATGTTTTGTATACCTTGGAGGTATGGACAGTTGGATGTATTAACACTTGCTGTGGGTGTTATTTCAGCTTTTGGGTTTGTGTATCTTGACAGCTACTGGTGCATATTGATACTTTTGGATTGAGTGTATATGTGTGGGATATCAGTTGAGCAGGACTTATGCTTCGTTGTGACAGATTGAGTGGTTTCTCTATTGGATGGCTTCTTATCTATGTGCATTGGCATGATGGAGGATGAGAGCATTCATGTTTGGGATGGTGGTCACTTTGATTCTTGTTACAGGTATCTTGATGGAGCACATGGAGCATTTTGATTCCATGATGGTATATGTGACTATATGGATTGTTCATTTGATTCATGTTTTGAGGTTACTTGTTCCCCTTATGCAATGTATACAACAAGTGGGAGAATGTTGGAAAAAGGTGTGTTGTACACCTTGCATTATGTATTTAATGTAATTATTCTTGGGGCCACTTAATGTTGCATGTAACATTGGCACATAAGTTAAATTGATAAAATGTAATTATTTAATATTGGGGAAATAATAAATAAAGCACCCACTATTAAATAAAGGGAAATGGTTTGTAATCTCATAGTTATTGTCACATGGTTTTGTGCAATACCACTTAGTGGTTTTGTGGGAGCTTGCTTCTATAAAAGCAACCACAAAGGTAGTTATTGAAAGATGATGCAATTTTGCATGATTAGCTCTGGTTAGCATTTGTGAGGGTTTGAAGCATGGCACAAGATGTGTGGTTGCATGCTTGTTCGCATGGATTGCTTGGAGAGAGCTTGTTGCTTCAATGGTGTTCATGGAGACTCAGAAGATGTATTGTAATCTTATTGCTGAATAATACATAAGAGATGGATGCTTTTGGAGGCTGGGTTTTTTCCCTCTTGAGGGTTTTTCCAGGGTATATCTTGTGTCATATTTTCATGGGTATGTTGTCTATTCTCTTGCATGTGGATTCTGAATACTTAAATGCATAGATTTCTTTATGGGTTATGTGGAAATTGTCTTTAATTGGCTGCAAGTTTCCAACAGCGACCACCAGGAGGACGAGGAAGATGCAAGCTGTGCTAATGCCAGCTATCAGTCCGGAGTTTGAACTCTTGGGTTTTCTGTGCACAAAGGATGGAAGATTAGATGTATTCAGGGGCTGGGCCGTTCCGTTTGTAGAAAAGCTCCAGGACAGGATGTAATTCTCTTCAGAAAAGTCTCCCGTAGATGCTGAGAAACCAACGTAGATTTCTTCTTCTAGAATGTTGGACATGGATATATTTTTCATATATAAAAGCGGTTTTTGTGGGCGATCAAGACCAGCCTCCCCTATGGTGACTTCGAGCTCACTTTGAAGATGATCATAATCAATCCAAGCTTGAATATTCTGTCCACTGACGAGATGCAATTCTTGGAATCGGCTGTTGTTAATCCAGTAGCCTGCAGGCGTAGAGTTTGCAGACCAGAGGTCGTTGAAATCCACACCACCATGATTGTTGTTGATATCACTAAATACCAAGTTCTTAAATGTGTCGAACTCGACTGCAAACAGATGATTAGAGGCCTGTCCCACAATATTGGTAATCAAGCCAAGGTATGGACTTGGAAAAATTCCCTCAAGAGATCTGTTGGGCGTCATTAGAAACGCCATTCCAAACCCAGGTGGTGAATCCGAAGAAGGAACAATGTTAAACACAAAAGTTGTGCTGAAAGAGAGAGTCAAATTCAGAGAGCCACGATCTTTCATACGCACAGGATGTCGATAAAAAGCACGGCCAATACTGTTTTTCAATTGACCATCAAGGGAGATTGCGTTGGACTGCAGTGAAGCATTCCCAAACAATTCGAGGGTCGATGCATTGAATTGGTTAAAGATAAAATTTGTGTGGGCCTGAACGTTAAGCGAGGTGGGCAGGAGCAAAAGTACAAGAACCACCGTCACGCCTTCCACTGTCGAGCTCCAGCTCGACTTCGATTTTCTGTTCGAACATAAGACAAAATCAGCAACATATATCAAAATAAGAAAATAAAAATTCAGGGCATATGGCCAGCAGATTGAAATAATTCTTTCCATAGAAGCACAAAATTGAAATAGCAATATAGCTGAGAATGGGAAAATAAATTAGAGTAAACGAAGCTTACAAAATGTTGCAGATTTACCTATTTGCGAATTCCAAAGTTTCCATTGTTTTTGCGTGTTTTCCCTTCTCGCGCCTCGACCATAATATAAGAAAGCTTTCTGGTTATTCGAATATAAACATAGTAAATAAAGGGAAACCAAAGTCAGTGTCAACGCGTTCATAGGAAAGCCCGTGTACCGTGTAAACAAGTTAAAGGCGACCTTTCAGGTTAAAAATAAAAAAGGTGGATTTTGACATAAAATCTGATATGGAGTTAAAAGGGAGAGGAGTCTAGATTCTTCTAAGGATTTTATTTTATTTTTTAAAAATAAATGGAACAAATTGGAAAACAAAACACCATATTCAACTACAGGAAGTATTTAGGAAAATTGCACAACTTTTCTAATTTCCTGATTGTTACCAGAGGATTTTTATTTTAAAAAAAACCACAGAGGTTTTATTTTCAAAATTTCTCAGTTTAAATAGAGATTTCAACTGCATCTTTCAGAACTATTGTTTCAAGAATTTCTTTTAACAGGGTTCTCTAATTTTGCCGTGTAATCTTCCTACAGGGGTAACACAAAATTTTCCTACAGGGGTAACACAAATTCTAACGACAACAGGAACACTGTTTCTACAGAGAATCTTTTAATTTTCACAGAGGGTACAGTCAATTCCTCTTACTCCAACAAATAAATTATTCAAAACATGAAAACATTCAAACCAAAACAAAAAGGAACCTATTTCCTGTAGGCTGTAGAAGCAAAAATTTGTGCCAAGCTTTGCCACGAAAACCTCCAGCTATAAAGCTCCTCCCAGAAGTTTCACCTCCACCGAAAATTCAACTCCAGAAATACTCATGCAGCCTTTTCACCAAACTCTTTCACAAAAATTAACCAGAAAAACCGACACCAAAACTACACACCCTGTTCCCAGCCAAAAATTCCTGTAAAGGATTTTCTGTTACCCCCATGCCCATATTCTTTCTGGGAATATTTTCCCAACCAAAAATTCATTAATTCCCCTCTACTTCTTGTAAACCTCCAATAAAAGAATTTAATAATTTTAAAATCAAATTTATTTATTTATTATATTATATTTTATTTATTTTTCTACTAATAATAATAATATAGCTTTATCAGCTATTTAATTAACTCAAAAATGTAATAGCAAATTTGACATTCTAAATATCAACAAAGCAAGTTTATATTATTTAAACTATCCATTCAATCAGGAATATAACTCAATTAGCTTAACTATAATTAACTTTAATAACGCTATCAATTAAATATATTAATTGGTCACACAACTAAAATCAATTAAATCACAAACTAACATATTAATCCACACTACACAATTACACACAAGGACAAATAAAAAAAAGACAACATAGGACTCATAGATGACGAATTTGGGACAGGAACTCTTTCTTAACCACTCCTTTTTTTCAACATCAATCCCGTTGAGTTTATGAGACACGCTCAAACCTGACAAGCAGGTGGAGTCGATGTCTAGTACCTACATCCTGCATAGAAACAAATTTCATGTAGCATGTAAATCACCATTGCAGACACACTGTGAAAGGTAATCACAGGGTAGCAAGGCACTTGCAAGCAAGTGATACCACTCCGTCCTTTCACCAAGACGCATTAGCAAACACATCAAACACTGTAATAGCATAAAACTTACAACATCACCATATATATTATTAAAGAACACCACAAAATAGTCATGTACCATAATCACCATGAAATGTATCATCTAACAACATATGTAAAATCTAATGCAACTAATCCACCAAATCATTTATCCATGCACAACCAAAATGGTGAACTGATCACCCACACAACCAAGTACAAAATCCATCCATAAGAGTAACAAAAACATGAGGGGTGTTACATCCTCCCCCCCTAGAATATGGCTTACTCCTGGAAGCCGCTAAATAAATATGGAAAAGCCTCTCTAATACAGGATGCATCCTCCCATGTCGCTGAAGTCTCATCATTCGGGTCCCACTGAACCCATACCTTTTCAATACCTCTACCCTTGAGGGCGAGTTTCTGATGTTGTAGCACGGCCACAGGCTCGAGTGCTAGTTGATTGTCCTCGACCTAAAGAGTATTCCAATCAAGTACGTGAGTAACATCAAGAAAATATGGTCTAAGTACATAAACATGAAAAACATCGTGAATCTGTGATAGACTGGGTGGCAATGCCAGGTGATAAGCAACGGGGCCAATCCTCTCTAAAACTTCAAATGGACCTACAAAATGAGGTGTGAGCTTGGAACCCTTTCCATAATGGATTGGGCGCTCTTTCGCAGTCGCACTCTCAAAAAGACTCGATCACTAACAGAGAACTGACGGTCAACTCTATGTGCATTTGCATATTTCTTCTGTCTATCTTGAGCTACCACAAGATGTTCTCTGATGCGAGCTACCTATTGTTCCATGTCCTGAAGCATTTCGGGACCAAGGAGAACTCTGTCATCAAGACGGTCCCAACTTAATGGGGTCCTATAGGGACGACCATATAATGCTTGAAAGGGAGCCATACCAATTGAGCTATGATATCCATTGTTATAGGAAAACTCCACAAGATGTAAATATTCCTCCCAATGTGACTGTTGATCCATCACATACATACGAAGCATGTCCTCTAGAACCTGATTAACTCTCTTTGTCTATCCATCTGTTTCAGGATGGTAGGCAGAACTAAAGTTTAGCTATGTTCCTAAGGCACGCTGCAATGATGTCCATAATGTAGATGTGAACACTGGATCTCTGTCAGATATGATTCTCCATGGAATACCATGCAAGCGGACAATATCTTCCATGAAGATTCTAGCAACTGATGAAGCTGTGTAAGATGATCGGATTGGGGAAAAGTGTGCCACCTTGGTCAATCTGTCAACTATGACCATGATAGCATCATGATGTCGAGAAGTCATAGGCAATCCCACAATAAAGTCTACTGAAATTATGTCCCACTTCCATTCCGAAATGAGATGAGGCTATAAAAGACTTGCAGGATGCTAATGTTCCGCCTTGACCCTTTGACACTCCAAGCATCTAGCTACCAAATCTGCAATATCCCTCTTCATGCTAGCCCAAAAGTATAATGCCTGAAGATCTGCATACATTTTCTTAACTCCCGGTTGAGCAGAATAGGGAGCTCAATGTGCCTCGGTCATAATTAGAGTCTGAAGACCCTCACTAGAAGGCACGTAAATGTGACCCAAATACCTTAGAAGACCATCCGACTCTAGTGAGTACCCTGCAAACTTTCCTTCTAGAGCTCTACTTGAATCAATTTCTGACTTCACTTCCTGATACCAGCTATCAGATGGAAGTGCTACGAGGACTTGACTCCTCAAATCTACCTCAAGAGCTACTCCATCAATCTCATGTCTTCACCGACTCAAAGCATCTGCTACTACATTTTCCTTTCCCTGAACATATTTGACCTCAAAGTCATATTCGCAGAGGAATTCCATCCATCTTCTCTGCCTAGCATTCAGGTTCAGTTGAGTAAAAATATATTGCAAACTGTGATGATCGCTATGAAGCTTGAACCTATGACCCAACAAGAAGTGTCTCCATCTCACAAGGGCGTGAACCACAGCGGCTAACTCCAAGTCATGTGTGGGGTAATTAAGATCATGGTCCTTGAGCTTACAGGATTCATATGAAATTACACGTCCTTCTTGCATCAAGACGACTCCTAAGCCTTCCAAGGATGCATCGGTGCACACCACGAAATCCCTAGTAGGATCAGGAACCGCTAATATTGACGAATAGTTGATTGTCCCTCAAACATTGTAATACCTGCTTCAAATGTTCTTCATGCTCCTCTATTGATTTTGAGTACACTAAAATATCATCAAGAAACACAAGTACAAACCTATCCAAGTAGGTATGGAAAACTCCATTCATTAGGCTCATAAAAACTAATGGTGCATTTGTTAACTCGAATGTCATAACAGTGAATTCATAATGCCCATAGTGAGTACGAAATGCAGTTTTATGAATATCAACCTCAGCTATTGGCAATTGATGATAGCCAGACTTAAGATCAATCTTTGTGAAGACTTGATCTTTTATTTGATCAAATAAGTCATCAATTCTCGGCAAAGGATACCGATTCTTGATCGTCACTTTGTTGCACTGCCTATAATCAATACATAATCAGAGCGAACCATCCTTCTTTTTCACAAATATAATTGGTGCTCCCCAAGGGGAAACATTAAGATGGATGAATCCTTTCTCTAAAAGCTCCTCCAACTACAAACGAAGCTCCTACAATTCCTATGTTGTCATCCGATATGGAGCCTGAGAAATAGGCTCAACTCCAGGAACAAGATCGATTCTGAAGTCGATGTCACTTTGGTGGCATCCTAGGAATTTCACTAGGAAAAACATCAGAATATTCCTTAAGAAGGGGGTAATCATCCAATGAAATCCCTTGACTCTCATCTGAGTCCAAATCATTAACTGACACTGCAAATAGCTGACAACCCTGTCTAAAACATCTTTTTAATTGCATAGCTGAAATCAAGCGTAGTGAGATAGGTCTCTGAATGCCAATGATCTCAACCTCATTACCCACATCATCAACACAACACACTACCTTGTGCCGACAATCAATTATGGCATGGTGGGCATTCAACCAATCCATACCTAGAACCACATCATATGAACCAAGGGATAGGATTCGAAGATCCACTGTAGTTGTGAGTGACCCTATTTGCAATTTACAACCCTAAACTAGTGACTCAACTGCAACCTTTGCCCCGGAGGCCAATTCGACCTGCCACTTAATGCCTTGCCTAGCTACCACCAATCTACAACGTTCCAGTACTGAAGGAGAAATGAATGAATCTGATGCTCCAGAATCAAAGAGAATAGATATACCAGTACCATTCAATGCACCTGAAGTCTCAACTACAGTGCCTTGATGTTCAACTTGGCGATTATCCACTGCTGCAAATACCCGATGTGCTCTCCTGCATCTCCCACTGTCGGCTCAGAAGTAGCTGGTCTCTGACTAAATACTGTAGTGCTCCTTTGTGGGCACTGTCTAGCAATATGCCCCTATTTCCCATAGGAGAAACAACATGTACCACGTCCATACCCTCTAACACCAGATGGTGCACTCGACTGTTGGAAACTGCCTCGAGAAGGTGCCGACTATGTACTCTGAGCAGGTTGCACAAAGCGATCCTATTTAACTTGTTTCCAGCTATGGTTCCTTCTGCCCTAAGATCTATCTCCCTACTGTGACTATGGTTTGTACTGTCTGGAATGTGACTATTGCTGCTACTGCGAACCACCCTTAAAGGGTGCCCAAAAATTCCTAGAAGTCCCTGTAGCTTGAGGTTGTCCACCTCGAGAACCAAACCTGAAACTGGAGCATTTCCAATCTGTACTCCTGTGTGTCCCCCTAGTGCCATAGCCAAATTTTCTTCCACAAGGTGAGCCTTCTCAACCACTACCTCCATTTTCTTTGGCTTGAAGACTCTAACTCCACCACTGATACAGGAATTTAAGCCCTTGACAAAATGTTGCACTAGCATTGTCTCATCATTTCCGATCCCTGCATACTGTTTGAGCTCGTAAAAATGATGCTCATATTGTTCCACTGTCATAGCCATCTGTCGTAACTCGTGGAATTCATCTGCTCTACACTACCTCCAGTGATCAGAAAGAAAATGGGCCCTAAACCTTTTCATAAATAACTCCCAAGTAACCATGTTGATGTCAATGTGTAATTTATGTTCTTCCAGCCTCCACCAAGTGGACACGAAGCCTCTGAGGTGCATGATAGCACACCTAGCCCTAGTGTTACTTCCATAAGGATGCATCGCAAAGCATCTATCCAAATCGATCAACCAAGTTTCTGCCTCTAGACCCCCACTAGATCCATCAAATGTAGGAGGTCGTGCTCTCAACAGATCTCTCATATGACCTGCCACTACTGCCTCCTGTTCAGCTATGTTTTCCCCACGTCTAGGGGATCTCTCCCTTTCCCTATCCAACCTATGTTCCTCATCCTGCTTAGGGCCTAGATGACCCAATATCTCCTCTAACAAATGTTACAACTGACCACCAAGACCAGGCTATTCTGGGTTCTGACCACCACCATCTTTCAGATTGCTTTGGGAACTTTGTAGTTCCTCACGCTCTGAACCATGTGAGCTCAGAATTGATGGACTTTGGCGGTTGGCCCCACAACCACCACCTCAGCCTCTTCTTCGGCCATGACCTCTACCCCTAGGCATGATCCTGCACAACAATTGGAGTTATGTGAGATCAAGAGTTAACACAAGGTTGCCTAATGGACTCAACTACCTAAAGTACCCAGTGTTTGTAAACCTGGCTCTAATACCAAGTTGTAACGCCCCATCGCACAAACCCCAAAGGACAACTAAGAATGCAACAAATTTTTTTTTTTTTTTGAAACACAAAGTACAAATATTATGTTTACCAATGTAACTAACATAACTACAATTACAAGTTAAACTCCTAAATCCCTTGGGGTACATGAAGTGACATTACGTAATCTACCCATTATCAAATTTGATTAATCTAACATTCATTTCTACTAATATAAGTTCTCCATTTAAACATTTATAAAAAGTAAGCATTAAAACAAGAACGAACCACATTGATGCTATACAAGATTTCATAACCCATTTAACTTGGAAATATTAAGAACTTATTTACTCAAACATAAAACAACATCAAATATAACTACAATTGTGGATAAAGTCTAAATTACAAAATGTGATTATGCATTACATCATTCTACAAATAAATCTCATAAACAATTGTTCAAGTTTACAACATACATCTACCCAAAACTTCGGAGAGTTACATTTCAATATACAAGATATGACAAAGGATCATATAAACATCTAGAAGTACATAACTCTGGAACAATTTGTCTCAACAATCTCTGCACTGAAGGAACAACTGCCAAGTGGAGAACCCAACAGGGTGCGAAGCACGTTCCACCTGACCACCCCTGTGCTAGGAGTAGTTAAGAAAGGATTCCTGACCAAGGACGTCTATGGTAACACATAAGACTCAACTCCAAACATGGAAAGAGAAATCACACAAATAGGAAAATAGAACAACAAAATTCTACTAACAAAACATGACAACAATATACACCAAGTCATAATAATAAACCACTTCCAGAGGATTACAGTTAAAACAACTAAGCGAAAAGCTAGAGGAGAGTGTCATCGCATGGCCTTACATGGATTATCCAGACATCCTATCACAAGGTGCCGCCTCCATCTATGGTTATCCTGACTGCCTATCTCAAGGCGCCGCCCCATAGGGTGACTCATGCGGAATCGTGCATTTCTCGTAAAGACGAGATCATGATTATGCCAACCATAGCCTTCTCAGCCACCTGTAGTCTTTGGAAGCCCTAATAGGCAAACAGGGAATCTATAATTATCTTATTTATATTTAGCTACCCATCCCCTAATTAATTAGTTAGATTTTCACTTTTTACACTAACTCTAACGTGGGTTATCCTGACAGCCCCTTTGTGCGTCAACGCCCACGTAGAGCCACTCTCCCTACAACCCCCAACACACATCACAATCAAAGGGATTGTACCCACAAGTATTCTAAACACAAAATAAACAATCGCAAGGAAAAACCATCTCACTATAATCATATGACTCAATAACCTAAACAAGACGATTACAAACTCAAGGTAGACTCAAGATCACAACCATAAACAAAATGGAATCAAATATCCAATATAAAAGCCTCCTAACATTATACACCAAATTCCCAAACCTTTGGAAGTTTTAACAATAACCCTATCTCCTATAAAAGGCTGTCGAGAGATATACAAGCAAGATAGCAAGAGAGAAAGACTTCCAAGAGAGAATGAGGAGATATCCAAAGAGAAAGAGATTGATTTAAAAGCTAGAATAGGAGGGAAAAGAAGGTTCTCAAGCTGTTACAAGGTGTTCCAAGCCATTACCACCAACAAAAGTAGTTGACAAGTAGTAAAGGCACTCAAAAATGGTCATTCAAACATTGAAATGTCGTGGGACTCTAGCACGACACTTGAACATTCGTGTGGTGCACTAGTTTCCAAACATTTCGTGCTACAAAATGATGAGAATGAGAAAATCACAAGGTTTGATGCAAAGCTGACACATGAAGGTAGCTACTAAAAAGGGGTCCTAAGCATTATGAGAGGGGAAAAGGCTAATACAAGGGCTAAAATGAGCCTACACAAATGCTAAGGGAGTGGACATTAAAGTGGATACAAAAATGTATGTGAAATTGCAAGGGGTACAATTTTATGACTTTACAACAAGAAATACTCAATAAACATATATTATCATTGATCCAACAACTTGAAGTCTTACATGCATCATATGCCACATGTGGAATGTCTAAGGGCTCACATCCCTTTTGCAAGGTATTATAGATATTACAATTGGCACATGGGCCTTATTACAGTCTGAAGACTAGAAATCCTAATTACTAACCATTTGGGATTGTAAATATAAGATGACTTGCTTCCAATAGATTATAAATGATCTTAAATATGATTCTCCAACTCCAATTATGATCCATGTCGGCTTCAAGGGTCGAAAAACCCAAAAGATTGTCAAATGTGTAGGTCAGTCTAATAACACGAAAGATGACCCATCGATGAAGCAAAAACATTGCAGATCTCGAAGAAAGATCCCTCATACCCAAAAATATATTGAACGATGTTCCATTAAGCTCTGTACATTCCAGAAATGGTCTGCACAATAAACTTGAGCTAGATAGGCCCTAAATGATCTGATTGAGAATTAATAGTGAACTTCTGAGAATGATAACTTTTTGTAGAAAAATACAAACAACCTAAAATATAGATATGTTGTATATGACCTTGTGTAGAGTATATATCTTGCTCTACGAGTTGAGAAAATTTGATGCAATACGATGCAAAAGAAACTGTTATTGACAACAATTGACTAAATTGTAAGAATTTTTTTTTTTTTGGTTTATACAAGATTGCTTTACAACTAGGGATGCTCCTACATTAGACATCCAAGGTTGGAAGAAAAGCGAGTCCCTCACTTTCTAGAGGCTAGAGGAAACCCAAAGTGATCCACCTCAACCTGAGAAATTCATGATGATACCTCAACTGGTTTTCCTTTCCACTTTACCCGGTACTCGTACTACTTGTTCCTAATGCTCCTTCCATTTTTGGTATCCAAAATCTACTCATTTTGTTCTAGTGCTTGATGTGGTAATTGTTCCTTCAAATATACTTCATTGGTACTCTCACTTGACTATCCTTCATGATACTCATATATTTCTACAATATTAAAAATAGGTGATATGTACTCAATGTCTCTAATAACTCCACTTCATATGCATTTCTTGAATCAAACTTTATGAGAATCTTACATAGTCCAAACTTCATCATCTTTAGCTTATTGTATGTTCCTACTAGAAATATTTCCTTCCTAAGATATACCATAACTTCATATCCAAAATCAAATTCCTTATGTCTCCTTTTCACATCTTCCTGCTCCTTATACTTACTATTCATGTCCTCAAGATACTTGAAAACCTAATTATGCATTGTATCCATGGATCCTACAAAATTTTTTGCCTCTACACTCCTCTTATTCTCCATATTAATGTCTCTGAGCTCAAAAAATCCTCTAGGATGTATCCCTTTCACAATCTCAAATGGTATTTGCGTACGCGTTACATAACACATACATGTGACCTTTACCCAACGAGTAATTAGATAATGTGTATGTGTTATGAATGCATTTCATTTAAATAAAGCATACGCGTTATTTAAAAATTGAATTTCCAACCCACATGCAGCCTTGGTTTTAGGCTTGGGAAAGGCTTAGCAATCCAAGCCTTAGCCTTTGACCTGCAACTAAAAAACTAAGGCAGATTGAAGAAGAATGTCCAACTTTGGCAATATGGCCAATGGACTTTTTTTCAGAATCAATCTATAAAATTAAAGCCCATTAGAGAAAACGATGTCTACTTTCCAAATATATAATTTTTATTAAGATTGGATTATGTTTGCTATTTTTTAATTAATTTCTAAGCAAACTAGTCCTTAAACTTGAAATATCAGGCTTTTTTTTGTTTTTTAATAACTTTTTTTTGGTTAAGTTTCTTGTAAAAAAATTATATGGTATCAAACTTCAAACAATTATCTACACAATGAAAAAAAAATATTCAAAAAATGTTTAGTTTAGGTCCAATTATGTTGTTCGTACATGATTTTTAAAAACAACAATTAAGGCCAATAAAAATTCAATAAAAAAAATATTCAACAAAAAATTACAAAAAAAAATCCACATCAATCTTCATGTTGTTAGCTCTCTTTTCCTAAAAGGAATTAGCAAAATAATTTTATTTTGGTCAAAAAGTGGTGTTCGTACATGTGCTTGGTATGGTAAAAAAACATGGACTTTTAAAAAGTGGTTTTTATAGATCCCTATCAAAATTTAATTTCTATAATATGGGTATTTGAATAATTTACATATTTGGAAACTAGATTCAAAATGATAAATTTTGTATTGCTGACTTTTTTTAAGATTCATTGTGTAAGTGCCTCAAATTTTCAGTCTGAGTGTAACAAATTCTGAAAAATAGCAAAAACACTTCCACTTTTTAAGCTTTTTGTGTACCCAACTTCTTGCATCAACCCGTCTTCCCTGTACTTTGGTTTACTGAATTATTATATGAAAACTCTACTTATGGTAGAATTATTTCCCAATTTCCTACCTTGTTACCCAAACTCCTATTTACAACCTCTATCTATCCATCTGTTTGTAGGTGATATGTTGAGCTTAACTTTAGGTCTATCTTCATCTTCTTCCATAGTGTCCTCCAAAAGTATGAACTTGGTGTCGCTATCTAAAACTATAATCTTAGGTAATCCATGGAATCTCATAATATCCTTGAAAAATGGGTCAGCAACATGCACAACATCAATAGCCTTCTTGCAAGGAATGAAATGTGTCATCTTAAAAAAATTGTCCACTACTACCATTATAGAATCATATCCTCTCTGTGTTCTTGGTAATACCAATATGAAATCTATGCTTATATCCTCCCAAGGTCTCTTCAATACTATTAAAGGTTTGTACAATCCAATATTTTGACTACTCCCTTTTGATACTTGATTTCTTTTGCAAATTTGAGCATACTTGTTGACATCCTTATATATCTACAGCCAAAAATAATGTTCACTCACCAAAGCTACTATCTTATCCACTCCAAAATATCATGCTAGTCCTCCATGATGTTTCTCCTTAATTAGATTCTCCCTCATTGAACTCCTTGGAATACACAATGAATTTTGCTTGAACAACATATCTTCCTGAATAAAATAATCCAACCACTGACTTCTATCTATCACTACTGGTTCTTTACATGACTTCCATGCTCCAACAAAATTTGGATCTTCCTCATACATGTGCTTCAGTTCCCTAAAACCCAATACTTGTCAACAAATTCCTTCTCTGGCTCAATGCATCTACAACATTATTTGACTTACCACTCCTATGTTTCAACAAAAAGGTATAACTCTACAAGAACTCAACCCATCTCATATGTCTCTGGTTCAACTTCCATTGAATGTTCAAATAATGTAAAGCTTGATGATTAGTGTACAACACAAATTCCTTATGCAACAAGTAATGTCTCCACTTCTTCAAGGCTTGAACTATGGCATAAAATTCTTGATCATAGACTAAATATCTCCTTCTGACATCATTCAAATTCTCACTGAAATAAGCTATTGGTCTCCCTTCTTGACTCAAAATTTCACCAATTACATTGCAAATTACATCACAATCAACTTGAAGTACTTTGTCAAAATTTGGTCATGCTAACACTAGTTTCTCTTTCACCTTTTGCATCAATAATTCAAAACTTTTTTTTGCTTTGGACATCCACTTGAATTCTTTCCTGTCTCCTCTCATTATCTCTATCATGGGTGTACAAATGCTACTAAAACTCCTAATAAACTTCTAGAGGAAAATTTCTAGTCCACAAAATGATCTTACCTCCCTAATGTTCACTGGTGTAGACCACTCAACAATTTCTCTAACCTTTCAAGGTCCATCTTCAATCCTTCAGTAGAAATGACAAATCCTAAATATACCAATGTTATCTTCATAAAGCTACACTTCTTGGCATTAATCAGTAACTTCTCTTCCCTCAATCTCTACAATACTTGTCTAATGTGTCACAAATGTTCTTCTCTAGTCTTACTAAAAATTATAATATCATTCAAGTAAAAAATAACAAATTTACCCAAAAATTGCTTAAGTACCTCATTCATCAATCTCATGAAAGTACTAGGTACATTGGTCAATCCAAAAGGCATAACTAAACACTCATACAATCCTTCATTAGTCTTAAATGCAATCTTCCATTCATCTCCTCTAATTCATGTTTGATGATATCCACTCTTTAGGTCAATCTTTGTGAAATACTATACTCCACTCAAACAGTCCATAATTTCATCCATCGTTGGAAATGAAAATCTATAATTGACAGTGATCCTATTGATTACTCTTGAATCTATACACATCCTAGGTGATCCCACAATAGTGGTTTACAATTTTTGGCCAAACTGGACACTGAAATAATCTTTTTTAACTAAATCTTGACTTTCAAGCACCTATAGCGGCTAAACCGTGAGGAATTTGAAGATGATGCAAACTAAAGTTTCATGAAATTTTGTCTATAGATTCTAAATATATATTTTTTCAAAATTCTTGGAATCAAATTACACTTCTTTTTCCATCTCCCTCAAAAACTAGTTTTTTTTCATAAAACAACATTTTAAAAAAGTGATGCTCACCGTATAATGCATAACTTTTTTTCCATGAAGGATAAAATTCTAATTCTTTAGAATTTAGATTCGTAACTTTGATATCTAGTGCTTCCACTTGGTTAGATAGTTTTTATTGAATATTTTTTCTTTAATCAAGTTTCAAATTCAAACCAATTATAATTCAGACATAGCACGACCGTATAACACGTAACTTTTTTTGTGTGTATCAAAATTCAATTTTTTTTGTTGGATCAAGGACTTCAATATCTGGTGCACTAATATTTTTTAAATTTTTTTAATAATATTTTTCCACATGTTCAGAACAAAGAGCTTGATTTTTGGTGAAAAACTACATTCACGAGAAATAAAAAATAAATATAATAGTAAAATTAAATTTATTTAAAATTATACTTTTTGGGAAGCTTATAATAAGGAATACATACTTGCAAATTTTTTTTTTAAATGAATTCATTTGATCCACCAAAAGGTAAATCAAAAGTGGTTTTTTATCAAGATTTTGATAGGTGTACAGGAGACTCTATTATATGTATGGTTTAAAACTAGCGGGGTTCTATCCAAGGGGGTTTGATTTAAGGTAGTTTGATAAAAAAATCTTCAATTGAAATTCTTTAAATGGAACCTTTTAAGGCTTAAATCATTATATTTTCTAAAAATATGTGATTTCAGCAAAAATCAGTTCCTCCCAGAAATTCTAAAGCAGCTTTGTGGGATCACCCTCCTCCATTCTCCATATTTCTTTGGTGCTAGTACAATAGGTACCACACATGGGCTTAAAATTTCTCTGATCAATCCATTTTTCAAAAACTCTTGTATTTCTCTATTCAGCTCCACATTCTTTATAGGTGTCATTCAGTGTGTTGCTTTATTTGGAAAACTTGATCCAAGTATTGGATCTATATGATGACTGATGCTCCGGACTGGTGGTAATCCATCTCATACATTCTCTGATATGATGCGACCTTTATATTCTATCAACAGTTTTGTTACTTTTGTCTTTGGTGGATCTACATCCCTTTCTACTTTGGAACTACCACCTTTCTTTAACATCAATGTAAAAAACATGTTTTCATGCCTCAATCATTCCAAAAAATTTCTTCCATCAACCAAACATTGTTTGGTAGTATCACAAGATTCAACTTTGTCCTCTTCCTCCAAAGGTACAATATAGTTCTCTTGCCATTTGGAGTCATAGTATAGGTATTCTTCCTCCCATCATGAATTGATTTCCTATCATATTTCCATAGTCTTTGTAACAATAAATGGCATGCATCCATAGGAATAATATCACACAATAATTCATCTCTGTATGATCCTATATGCAATTTCACCAAACATTGCTCACTCACCAATATCTTATGTTCATCTTGAATCCATTCTATCCTATATGGCTTTGGGTTTTTCAATCTCTGCAAATTCAACTTGGTTACCATATCCTCTAAAATTAGATTATCAATATTACCACTATCATCATAACTTTAAATACCTTTCCTTTGGATTTACATCTTTTCCTAAACAAACTCTTTTGTTGTCGTGGTTATTTAGTCACTTCCTCATGTGTCAAAGCTCTCCTCATTAACAATGATTCACCCTTCTTAGTTTTTCTAATCGAATTAGGCGATCTAATAGGTTCCTCTTCCACATAGGCTATTCTTTCGATGTTCTCAATCCTCTTATCGGTACTTCCATGATGGCATTCAAATGCTCTATGTCCTTCACCTCCACACTTTAAACAGGTTCCTCTAAATGGTCTCTTCTCAAATATGCTTTCATCTCTCCTATATCCATCATTGCAATAGGAATTATGACCTCCTTCGTCACTGTAGTATGAATTATTGTCCTCTTCACTATGGTAGGGTTTTGCATCTTTGTTTTTCTCCGCATAAGGTCTTCTCTCTTTAGATTATGGTCCACTTCTCTAGAATATTCCTCTTGCACTTCTTTTTCTTTTCCCAAACTTCTTTTTCATCTTTTCCTCCACCATTAGTGAAAATTGGTCTGCTTCTTCAACAGTAGTCATCTTCACTAGGCTCGATTCTTCTTGAATGTTTTTTTTTAGCCCATTGATGTACCGTTCAACCTTCTCTTTTCTTGCTTTAGTATGTCCAGCCCTAATGATCATCTTGTAGAACTATTCAATATACTCCTTCATAGTCTTCAACTTTTTCCTCATATTCTAGAATCTCTTTAGCAATTCAAGCTCATAATCAACCAGTATAAATTATGTCTCCAACTTTGTCACCATCCTATCCCACTTTTTAATTTTCTCCTTTCCTCTCCTATTCCTATCCAATTGAACTTCTTTCCACCAGATAATAGCTTGTCCCTTCAACTTAGTTTTTTCAAATCTCACTCTTTCTAGATCTTCAATTTCTTCATATTCAAATTATTCATCCATATCATTGATCCAATCAATCAATTCCTCAGGGTTTAAATTACCCACGTAATTTTAAATCTCAATTTTAGGTCTCTTACCAATCTTGCAAATAGCTTTCAACATCTTTACATGATTTGATTCTTCTTCTCCTTCTTCTAGGTTCTCTTTAATTTGATTTACAACATTATCCAGCTCATCACTACTTTTAGCTTCATGTCCAAGGTTTAGTCCTCTTCTTCTATCCTCTTCTATAGCATCCAATCAAACTCACATTTCTCTCATCATGTCTAGCATTTCATTCATTCTTTTGGCAAAATTTTCCATCATCAGTGCCCTCCTTGGCGGCATCTCTCCCCTTGGACTCGATGCAACTGTACCTCACTTTGGTGAGTTGGCTACAAGGTCTCAATTGCCTCGCAATCAATGATTGGTTGAAAACACATACAATTTTCCTTAGGTCAACGATTTGTTCACAACAAGGAATGCTTTCATAGAACTCACAACTTGCTCTAATACCACTTGGTGCATTCATGGATAGAGGGTCCAAAAAGGACTATCTAACCATGCAAATATATATTGAGATTAAAGGTATGAATATAACACAGGTAAATTAGATTTGTTTCTTACAATTTTGGTTTACACCAAACATTACAAACAAAGTATTGTTTCATATTATTTAAAACAATTATTGAGTTCTTCTAGAAACTATATGACAAGATTTTTCTATATTTTATTTACTTGATAAGATTATATATATCTTATTAATGAAGTTAATATTGATTGAATTTCTTGGGTGACATATCTCACCATAGATTTGCAAATATTTTTAGATTTGTATGTCTTTTTAATATCATGGTATATACAACATTATTCAATATTATTCAAGACATTAATATGATTGAAATTCAACCATAAAAAGTAATGTATTCTAAATCTAGTGGAAATATTTTGCCACCTATCATGTCTATAATTAATTTGCTAACAACTACTAATTTTATTTATATTATTATTAATTATTTTAATCATAATTTTGCATATTTTGTCTATTTCACCTTTTCAATAAATTAAAATTGTCTCAAATATGATTAAATTATTTATATTCATTGACCAACAATCTTTTAAATAAAAAATAATGACATTTACAATTATTCACTGTTTTTCGTGTGTTTGGTATTCAAACAATTAGTTTTAAGGGTCAAAAATTTGAGAGTCGCAACGCCTTTGACCCCCAACAAGTCCTTTCGTGCATGCAGGGCATACGGCAATAACGAGATGTTTCACTATGTTGTAAAAACATTATTTTTTGGTTATTTATATTTCATTGATTTCCCATTGAAAAGTATTCATAATTTGGGCATTTAGATTTG
The DNA here is from genome assembly GCA_007258455.2 of Sequoia sempervirens. Classification (NCBI taxonomy): domain Eukaryota; kingdom Viridiplantae; phylum Streptophyta; class Pinopsida; order Cupressales; family Cupressaceae; genus Sequoia; species Sequoia sempervirens. The sequence goes on from VDFB02058242.1 coordinate 1,968,334, forward strand.
ATCGATTACCCATTTTCTATTTTGTTTACACATTAAGTAGTATTTTTACTCCCTGCCTTTTAAGGTAGGGGGCTAATATTTTTGGTGCACTCATGCCTATTAATGTATTAATTGGAAATCATGTTGGTAAAGCTTATTAGTCCCTATGCTAATGTTTTTGGGATTATTTTATTAATAGGGAATTTTAGCCTTTTTTATAATTTTCTTGAGCATTAGTTGTTGGTATTTTCCTTGTGATTTTGTATTTTGTAATTAATGTAATTATTTTAATTAATTTAACCAATTCCTAATGTTTTGTTGCTATTGGAAACATTTCATGAGTTTGTAATGTTCTTCGATATAGTCGTGTCTTCGTACCTAGTGTTTTTGTTGACGTGTGGTGTTTTAACGAGGACTTTATGCATTTACTATTTGATAATTTTCATTTATTGTGAGTAGACTGAAGTGTAGGCATCATTAATGGATTATGGTGTGAAGTTTTAAGTCTATTGAGCAAAGGATTATTTGCGTTGTTTATGGTGAAATATGTGTTTGTAGAGAGGGTTTATGTCTGTCGTATTGGAAGCGACAAAGGAGGCATTTGTAAGTTCCTATATCTTTTACACTGTCATTTTTGTGTTTATTTATTTGCTCAGATTGTTTGATGAGGGTAAAATCAATATCTATTGAGAGGGTTTATGTCTATTGTATTGGAAGTGAAAAACAATGTGTTTGTAAGTTCCTATATCTTTTATAGTGTCATTTTATAGTTTTTTACATCTTTGCATTTTATGGGTTAATGTCTATTGTTTGTTGTTCTTTGCATTTTTTTGGTTAATGTCTACTCTTCCCTATCTTTGAGTGCTTTTATGGGTTAGTCTTTGTTGTTGAGTTAAAGACTTAACACCTTAATTCATTAATGTTGACTTCTCTGCTGGCCACGATTAAGAATGGAACTAATGTTTTCTCTACACGCATGCATGCCAACTGCACTTCAATCTATTAAATGAAAATGAAAACTAGGTCTAAATAAGTGCAAAATGTCTCTGTATAAAATCATTTCATTAATTTGTAATTTTTTGTTCCTATTGGAAATATTAGACTGAAGTGTAGGCGTCATTAATGAATAGTGGTGTGAAGTTTTAAGTCTATCGAGCAAAGGATTATTTGTGTTGTTATTCATTTGCTCAGATTGTTTGATGAGGGTGAAATTTGTGTCTGTTGAGAGGGTTTATGTCTATCATATTGGAAGCAAAAAATAAGGCATTTGTAAGTTCCTATATCTTTTTCAGTGTCATTTTATAGTTTTTTACATCTTTACATTTTATGGGTTAATGTCTACTCTTCCCTATCTTTGAGTGCTTTTATGGGTTAGTCTTTGTTGTTGAGTTACATAAGTAACACCATAATTCATTAATGTCGACTTCTCTGTTAGCCACGATTAAGAATGGAACTAATCTTTTCTCTACATGCATGCATTCCAACTACACTTCAATCTATTAAATGGAAATGAAAATTAGGTCTAAATAAGTGCAAAATATCTCTGTATAAAATCATTTCATCAATTGGTAATGTTTTGTTCATATTGGTAATATTAAACTGAAGTGCAGGCATCATTAATGGCTTATGGTGTGAAGTTTTAAGTCTGTCAAGCAAAGGATTATTTGCGTTGTTTATTCATTTGCTCAAATTGTTTGATGAGGGTGAAATTTGTGTCTGTTGAGAGGGTTTATATTTATCGTATTGGAAGCGACAAAGGAGGTGTCTATAAGTTGCTATATCTTTTACATAATCATTTTTGTGTTTCAATCTGTGTTTGTTGAGAGGGTTTATGTCTATCATATTGGAAGCGAAAAATGAGGTGTTTGTAAGTTCCTATATCTTTTATAGTGTTGTTTTATAGTTTTTTACATATATGCATTTTATGGGTTAATGTCCACTCTTTGCTATCTTTGAGTGCTTTTATGGGTTAGTCTTTGTTGTTGAGTTAAAGACTTAACACCATAATTCATTAATGTCGAGTTCTCTGCTGGCCACGATTAAGAATGAAACAAATCTTTTCTTTGCATGCATGCATGCTAGCTGCACTTCAATCTATTAATGAAAATGAAAATTAGGTCTAAATAAGTGCAAAATGTCTCGGTATAAAATAATTTCGTCAATTGACAATGTTTTGTTTGTATTGGAAATATTTCATGGGTTTGTAATATTTTGTGATATAGTCTTGTCTTCACACCGAGTGTTTTTGTCAACACGTGGCATTTTAATGAGGACATTTAGCATTTGTTAGTCCCTAATTTTCATTGATTAATGGATTGTGGTGTCAAGTTTTAAGGTTGTCGACAGACATCGACTTGACCCTCATGAAACAATCTGTCAAAAAAGGACGCGTTTGAAAGTTCCTATATCTTTTACACTGCCATTTCATTTTTTTTTATGTCCCTCTAATGGCTTAATCTCTGTTTTTCCGTATCATTGAGTGCTTTTATGTGTTCATGTATGTTGTTCAGTTAAAGACTTAACACCATAATTCATAAATGTCGAGTTCTTTGTTGGCCACCATTAACAATGAAACTAATCTTTTGTCTCTCATGCATGCATGCCAACAACACTTGAATCTATTAAATGAAATTTAGGTCTAGATAAGTGCAAAATTTGTCAGTGTAAAATTTGTGGTTGTTGGGAGGGTTTATAAAGTTATCCTGTTGGTATGCATGTTGTAACAAATATGTCTGCATCGTTTAAAAGCTCTTGTACAGTTAGTCCCTGCCTTTTAAGGTGGGAGAATATTTTTTTTGGTGCGCTCATGCCTATTAATGCATTCATCAAAAATCCTACTAGAAAAGTTTATTAGTCCCTATGCTAAAGTTTTTGGGACTATTTTGTTAATAGGGAATTTCATCCTTTTTTTTGCAATTTTCTCACTGGCTGTTGGTATTTTCATCATGGTTTTATATTTTTCTAATTAATTTAATTATTCTAATTAATTTAACCAATTCCTAATGTTTTGTTGGTATTGGAAATATTTCATGACTTTGTAATGTTCTTTGATATAGTTGTGTCTTCGCACCGAGTGTTTCTATCGACACATGGCATTTTAACGAGGACATTGTGCATTTACTATTTGCTAATTTTCATTTATTGTGAATAGACTAAAGTGCAGACGTCATTAATGGCTTATAGTGTGAATTTTTAAGTCTGTTGATCAATTTTTTCATTTGCTCAAATTGTTTGATGAGGATGAAATTTGTGTGTGTTGAGAGGGTTTATATCTATGGTATTGGAGGCGTTTGTAAGTTCCTATATCTTTCACACTATGATTTCATAGTTTTTTACATATCTACAATGGTTTAATCTCTATTGTTCCTTATCAATGAGTGTTTTTATGGGTTAATCTATGTTTTTGCAATTTCCTCATTGGCTTTTGATATTTTGGTCATGGTTTTGTATTTTTTCAATCCAAATTAATTGTGTGTTTATGAAATAGTGATAGACATTAAAAGATGTCTATCTGTTCAAGATATGTCTGATGTCTCATGGATGTTTTGATGCATGTACATCATGCATGTCTTGAATAGATAAGACTTATGTTGAAGATGTGTATTTGGAACTATTAAAATGAATTTTGTGTTATTTTTTGCAATTTTCTTGTTGGAAATTGATATTTTGTTCCCGGTTTTGAATTTTCCCAATTGAAAATGATATTTTGTTGTAGCATATTCATTATTAATGTGGCTCGTCCTCGTTTGAGCTATATTCTTGCAATTTCTTGATTGGCTTTTGATATTTTGGTTGTGGAACTTTATATTTTTTCATTGATCCAAATTAATTGTGTGTTCATGAAACAGTAATAGACACTGAAAGATGTCTATCTATTCAAGATATATCTAATGTACCGTGGAAGTTTTGATGCATGTGCATCATGGATATGTTGAAAAAATAAGAATTCTATTGAAGATGTGTATTTGGAACTGTTAAAATGAAGTTTGTGCTAGTTTTTTGCAATTTTCTCATTTGCAGTTGATATTTTGTTTTTGGTTTTGTATTTTGCCAATTGTAATTTATTCTTGGGAGCAATGAAGGAAAGAATTTATCAATTCCTAATGATTTGTTCCTATACACGTGTCCTTGCTACAAGTGTTTTTGTGGACACATGGCACTGTCGATAGTAGTCCATATGCCTTGTGTATGACCACATTTTTCTTTTATTTGGATCTAATTTTCACTTATTGTAAATAGATTCAAGTGTAGTCACCACTAATGGATTATGGTGTTAATTTTTATGGCTTTCAAGCAAAAATTTCTTGTGTTACGACCACATTTTTCTTTTATTTTGAATAGATTCAAGTGTAGTTGCAATTGATGGATTATGGTGTTGAGTTTTGAGTCTATATTATGTATATGTGTGTGTGTGTGTGTGTGTGTGTGTATAAATTTATATGTATGTATATATATATGGGTTTGTGGAAGATCATGGGGGTCCAAAAATTGGCAATGTGAAAAAAAGGCATTTTTAACACGTCCAAAAATGCAAAATTCACACCTTTGACTTTTTGCAAGCCCAAGTACAATATCTGTTTTGGTTTGGTAATACCGAACCAAAACAGATATCCATTTTATTTAAAGCAAAATTTATAATTGAGTCAGGTCTGTCCTAACCAATTATTATATTCTATAAAACGAATATTCGTTCTTTGTGTTATAATTAAAAAAAAATTGAGAGGTCATATTATATAATATAATATTATATTATAATATTATATATGTATTATTATATATTATAATATAATACATATATTATATTATAATATAATACATATATTATATTATAATATTATAATATAATCATTATATTGATATGATATAATATAATATAATATATATAATATAATATAATACCATAAATATATAATATAATATAATATAATATAATATAATATAATATAATATAATATAATATAATATAATATAATATAATATAATATAATATAATATAATATTATATTATATTATATGATAGTATTATATTATATTATATTATATGATAATATTATATTATAATATATGTATTATTATATATTATTATAATATAATACATATATTATATAATATAATATAATATAATATAATATAATATAATATCAATATAATATAATATGATATTATATTATATTATAATATAATATATGTATTATTATATATTATAATATGTGTATTATTATATATTATAATATGATATATATATATTATAATATAATATAATTTAATATTATATTATATTATATTAATATTATTCTAATATATATAATATATATAATATATTATATTATATTATAAATAATATATATTATATTACAATACAATATATATTATATATATTATAATATAATATATTTTATATTAAATAATCGATATTTCAAAAAATACACCATGGTCGGGTCCCAGACCCGACCATTTATTTAAAAAGTTGTAAATCAGAAAATGGATATCCATTATAAATAGATATTTGTTTCTTGTATTATATACAGACCAAAGAAAACCTGAGAGCTATTTTTTACCAATGCGTGCACGTGGGGTTTTAGAGTGCGACTCGGATATCCGTTTGGGGGAGGTCAAATTACCAAATTTGTAAGGTATGTTTGATTTTTTCAAATTTTATTCAATTTATATTCATTTTGCTTTTTTTTTTTGAACTTTAGTCAAAAATAGGGTATATTTGATAGATTTTTATTAGATTAAAACCATTGTTAATTTTAATTTTTTTATTATCAATTAATAGGTTAAAAATGGATCAAAATGAAAATCCTAACCTTGCACAAAATGAAAACCCTCCCACACAAAATGAAAACCCTAATCCTACATAAAATGAATACCCTCCAAATCCTCCATTGCAACCATTGTTTCTAAATGAAAATGTGCCAACAATACACAAGTCTATTCATAGAAATTTATATCAATTAAGAAAAGTATGTCAAATCTATGAAACACTCGATGAACTATCAGATATGAAACACACTTTGGAAACAATCATTGTAAATGTTCAAACTTTGGCAATTCAACATAATAGATTTGCACAATGGTGAGAGCAACAAAGACAATTTTATGTTGATGGTTTATCGTATGATGAGGTGAAGGCTCTTGATATTGAAAAAGCTCAATTATCCCAATTATTCATAGATCAAAGAACTGGACAACTTGTTAATGTGTGAAAACCAAATTTTTTAATTAAATGGTGCACCCATAGAGGAATATTAGATAATTTTTGGAGATGGTGGATGGTTTTTGATAAACCGCCCAACAACAATCTTGATGTCCCTCAATATTTTCTCTGAAAATTATATGTTGAATTTGTGCTAGGGAAACATGTCAATTACTTTGACATGCGGATTTCTAGGGTGTTGGTAGAGGGATGCCACAAGATAGACCTAGGGCACACCAAGTCACCCCAGTTTGTCCTCCTCCACCTATTGTTGCTCTGACTCCACTACCTTACCTTGAGATTGTTGTAGATGTGGGGATTATGAGCATTTATGCAGTACATTTGTTGAGTGATCATTTGGTGAGGTAGAGCCACCATGTTGCGCAACCATTTGACAGTGCATCCCATCACGGTGGTGTTGCACCTAATACATCTCAACATGATGGTGGTGCACTTGCTATAGCAACTCCCACCAGTACACAACCATCAGCTCCCACTAGTACACCGTCCTCTTTGGGACATATTTGTGTGCCTCATCGTTGCATGACCTGCAACAATTTATGTTTCGATCCTATCTGGCGGTCCACTGAGGCTCCCATCGACACATCCAACTTTGAGATTCATGATATGCCGAATGTAGGAGTTGATAGAGTAGGGAGTGGAGCATTTACAGGAGAGACATCGACTATCAAGGATAATATGGGAGTACCGGTAAGTCTTAAAGCAATTTCATAGTGTGTTTTATGTAAATTCTTTCATATTTTATGAAGGATATTTGTACTAATATATGTTTATGTGTTGGAATCTTTAACAGTTGTTGATAGAGGAGTAGTTGTCAGAAGTGCAGCAGGCTACACATACTACCATTTCATTTGCCTTAGACAATCAATACACGGTAAATAATTTAAATTGTTATTTTAGATGTTAGTCTTTGAAATATAATATGTTTAAATACATGTACTACATATATTGATAGTCTAATGTAATCTTGTTTTTTTATGCAACAACATGGTTCTTATACAACCTTGTTGATTGAGTCTGGCCCATTGGATGAAGTTGCAAAATAGGTATATATATTTTTTATTGTCGACATTATAATTATATGTGCATGTGCATTTATATTCTTGTCATTTTTTATACAGGAAAGAATCTTAGTTGATCCATCCACTATGAGCCCATCTAGTGTCATAGTATCATAGCAAGTATGTGTTTATTTTATATTACAGATCATTTACGTTTAGATAGTAGTAGATATGTAATTAGTAGATATGATTATTTGTCAACAATTATATTTTAATTTGTATCATTTTTATTTTATCTGCTCTAGTCCTCTGTTTGACCCAACATTGTGATGAGTGAGAGACCATTACTTTATAGGACTCTTGATCATCCTAAGGGACAATCATATGCAGAACGTCTTGCAAAAAAGAGAGCAAGATTAGAGGTAAGCAAGAATTGCATTATTGATATAATATAGTACATGTATACTGATTTTGATTTTAAATTTGTAATTTATAAATGATGGTACATAAGTTTCTATTTACTAGTCTATCTTGTCAACCATTCACATAATCTAATTTGTGGTTTGAAATGTTATTGTGCAGGAAACTATAGAGCATCTAACTTCTTTAAGGAGGCTTGACTTTGATGGTCCAACATAGGATTAGGATATGATATAGATTGACATGTACTTAGGGTTTGATAGATCTTGAGATGGCATATATGCCACAATTTGTAAAACTTGTTGTAAAACTTGTTATGAGTAGGCATATGTCAAATTTGTATATGCACAAACACAATTATTCTACAATTTGATATATAAGAATTGATATTCGATATAATTTGTTTCTCATGTGCATGTCTTTCTACTTTTAATTTTCAAAATAGAATGTATAATTATCTCAGAATTGTTTAAAGTTATGATTGATAATGTACGTTATAGATTAACGAAATAACATTTTAATAGAACTTATGAATTACAATTGGTAATCCATCTATTTCTTTAAGGAGATTTTTCAAACAATGAATTTCCTTTTCTATTGTACCACATTTTTCATACATGTCTACCAATACATTTTTATTAAACACCCATTTTGAGAATGCCCATGATTTCAAGCTTTGTTGAATAAATTTACATTTGACATTATTTTGTTTTTTAAACTTGTGTAATGAAGTGTGCAGCTGATTTTTGTTTCAAAAGAAGTTAACAAAAAAGAAAAGTGGATACAACTTAATGAAATGCATTTCATGTTACAGTGTTCATTCAAAAGTAATATAATCATCTAGATAAAAATCAACGTCACTTAAAGTTCATTGAAGCATAGTAACATGTAAAAGGTATAAAATAATCTTGAGTAAGAATCAATATCTTCACAAAATCAACTCAAACCCACAAAAAAAAGGTTGTGAAAGACACCCATTACCCTTCTCTTTAAAATATCTCAAAACCTAACGTGCTTGTTTTGGAACAACCCCACTGAAATTGAACTATTGCACAGAATAGGGCTCCAATTAGCCCAAATTTGTAAAACAACTCATCTTTAAAACTGCTGCCCCTCCAAGATTCCTTTGGAAAGTATCTCACCAAGCTATAAACATCCAAATTCCACAACTATCATCCTTGTAAATACCATCTAAGTCACTCAATCATGTAACCTTCATTTTGCCTAGATTATAAGGGGGTTAATTGAAAGCATGCATTTCCACACTTATCTCACTCAAACAACACCTCAAACACATTTATAGAAGTCTAAATATGCTTAATACACCTTTATAAATTGCTGCACCAACATATTTCAATCACTATCACCCTTAAACCTCCCAATTTCACTTAAAAACCACACTTTTCGCATCTAGGGAATCATACCCAAACCTCAATTGACCTCCCTTGCTCTCCCAAACCCTTCTAACATCTAATTCCTACCTAATTGGGCCATGAAAAAACTTCCAACTGTTTTCCAATGAACTACAACAAGATGACTCTTGAACTTCCATCATTTGACAATAAGTTGCAATTTTAACAAGCAGTGTAAAGTTGCAAAGTGGTGCAACTTTTGTTCTGCAATTCATAGGACTAAATGGACTGTTCCAACACATTTGGATGGGTATTTTTATGCTAGGGATGGTCCTCTTTTGCACCCAAATACTCTGAATCACTCTGAGTTACATTGGACCGATGATTTCCCTTAAGAGTCCAAAGTGCTAAAATGCAGCAATCTTTGAAGGGATATTTCTCAAAAAATGTGATGCCTACAGACTCTCTGTCTGAGGCTATCGGATCATGTTGAGACCCTCTACAATAACCTATCTTAGAATTTTCTATCTTAGAGGTGTTTTCCCACGGTGACGAGTTTTCAGTTGAGAAAAAAGTTGTTAGATGCAAGCAATGTAAAGTTGCAAAGTGGTGCAACTTTCGTTCTGCAACTCGTAGGACCAAATAGATTGTTCCAACACGTCTAGAAGGGTACGTTTATGCTAGGGATGGTCCTCTTTTGCACCCAAATATGTCGAATCACTTCGAGCTACATTGGATCGATGGTTTCCCTTAAGAGTCCAAAGTGCTAAAAGGAAACAATCTTTGAAGGGCTATTTCTTGGAAACCGTGATGCTACAGACTTTCTGTCAGAGGCTATGGGATCATGTTGGGATCCTCTACAATAATATCTCTTAGAATTTTCTATCTCACAGGCGTTTTCCCATGGTGAAGAGTTTTCAGTTGAGGAAAAAGTTGTCAAATGCAAGTAGTGTAAAGTTGCAAAGTAGTGCAACTTTCGTTATGCAACTGGTAGGACCAAATAGAATATTCCAACATGTCTAGATGGGTACGTTAACAATAGGGATGGTCCTCTTTTGCACCCAAATACACCGAATCACTCTGAGCTACATTGGACCGGCGATTTCCCTTAAGAGTCCAAAGTGCTAAAAGACAACAATATTTGAAGGGCTATTTCTTAGAAACCGTGATGGCTATATACTTTTCGTTAGAGGCTATGGGATCATGTTGGGACCCTCTACAATAACCTATCTCATATTTTTCTATCTTAGAGGCATTTTCCCATGGTGACGAGTTTTCAGTTCAAGAAAAAGTTGTCAGATACTAGTGTAAAGTTGCAAAGTGGTGCAACTTTCATTTAGCAACTCGTAGGACCAAACGAACTATTCCAACAAGTCTGGATGGGTACATTTACGCTAGGGATGGTCCTCTTTTGCACCCAAATATGCCAAATCACTCTGAGCTACATTGGACCTTGCGATTTCCCTTAAGAGTCCAAAGTGCTGAAAGGCAGTAATCTTTGAATCTCTATTTCTCAGAAACTGTGATGCCTATAGACTCTCTATTTGAGGCTATGGGATGGTATTGGGATTCTCTACAATAACCTCTCTTCATTTTTGCTATCTCAGGTGCGTTTTCCCATGGTGATGAGTTTTCAGTTGATGGAAAAAGGGTCAGATGGATGCGATGAAAAGGTGCAAAGGGGTTTAGGGTTTGTTTTGTTCCTTGTCAATAAGTGAAAAAGTGATTCATTTACTCAAATACACTTAAGTCGTGAACTACACACATGAATAGAAAGTATACGCTTTAAAACATATAAGTCATAAAGTATACATTGCAATACTCATAAGTGACAAAGTATACACATAAAGTGTACACAATATGCATGATATTATCATTCAATAATTGCTATCAGATATAGGATTTACAAAATTCCATGTAGGCATACAAAAAACAACCCTAATACATAGTCATTTCCCAGTAGGGGAAGGAAATAGAGCTTGCATTGCCTTCACGGTCGGAACACTCTTCCACAAGAGTAGCATGTTGACGTTTTGGAGTGAACCATCTATACAAACCATTAAGGTAGCAGTCAAACTATGTACGATAGAAAAGATGCTTAGAATAACAAATATATATTATTCTAAATGACCTAATTGATGATGAAATGGTAATGCAAACTATAAAAGATGTTTAGAATAACCAATCTATATTATTCTAATCTCTCCCATACCTCTCCCAAAAGGTCAAAGTTGGCTATTGTTGCAGCAAGTCCATGATCTATCGTGCTAGGAACATCACAATATACTTCAAATGAGAAGTATATATTGTCACAATAGAAAAGATGCTTAGACTAACAAATATATATTATTCTAACATCCTGAATGATGATGAAATGGCAATGCAAACTATAAAAGATGCTTAGAATAACCAATCTATATTATTCTAATACATCACATACCTCTCCCAAATGATTAGAGTTGGATATTGTTGTAGTAGGTCTATGATCTATCGTGTTAGGAACATCGCAATATACTTCAAATGAGATATTTATATCATCACAATAGAAAAGATGCTTAGACTAACAAATCTATATTATTCTAAACAACATGAATGATGATGAATCGGTAATGCAAACTATAAAAGATGCTTGGAATAACCAATCTATATTATTCTAAACAACCTAAATAATGACCCTTAGTAGATAAACAATGTCAAAATGTGATGAATAATATCATACATGTCTCATACAACAAATGATCTGCTACTCAAGTGTCCCTACAAGGTCATCTCTTACCTTCAGAGTTTCCAATAATGCTTCATGATCAACACTACTAATTGTCCATAGTTTTTTTGTTTTTGATCTAGCATGATGTCTCAATAACTTAACATTTATTGCTATAACAAGGTGTGAATACATCAAAATGGTTTTGTGTTTCTCATAGTCTTCAAAGGTACATCATTCTTTCTAATCATATATGTTTGCAACCAAGTTCTGAAAACAACAACTAAACTTGTGTGATCATAACTTTTTTATCAACATCTAAATATACTTAGAATAAAAAATCTATATTATTGTAAACAACCCAAATGATGGTGAAATGGTAATGCAACCAAGTTCGAAAAACAAAAACTGAACCTATAGGATACATGAAGCCATCATCATCTATCATCGGTTGTGTTAGCTTTTTCTTTCCTTGTACACATCGTACCAACCAATAGTTCGATCCCTCTTCATTCCCCTACGGTGCTACAACTGCATAGACATGTCCTGGCTATACAAGATCTGAAAGATGATCGTAGTCAAGTGAACTTTCCATTACATCTTGTAATGAGGATTGTGTTATAGATAAAGGGGTTAGGTACTGTGGAATCCATGTATCTACCCATTCACTTGAGTCACACTAATCCCAATCACACTAAATACAATTCTAACAAAAACAAGCCATCTCTTGTGTCCATATGGTCCATGCACTTGCATCTGAGCTTCAAACTGAATGCATCTTTGAAGAATCTCTAATTGTTTGGAATTCCATTATGTCTCCCACTGTTCCCACCTCAACCAACCAAAAGAACCTACTAACTTGTGAATCAAGTGTCCCTCCTCGTGATAGTGCATAGGTACACCAATCCACAATAGAATGTGCATCACTGAATGTTGCACCACCTCTAATCTTCATTTGTTCCTTAACCAAAGCTCTCTTCACACATGCACCTACACCATCATGCTCACCTTTTCCAATATGTCTGGCATCTTTGAAAAAACTCCAAATATGTGGTACACCCCTCTCTATATGCATCCTACTCAACCAATAAAACATGCAAGAATTTTTGAATTGCCCTATGCAGTTATCTGACCAAATCAAATGTTGACCCATTGCAATTCATTTTTCCTACAAGAACTCAAAAAAAAATTCAAAACAATGTTGTACACACTCAGATGAATGAGATCTATCATCACTCATGTAAAAATGGTACTCCCTGGTTATCTTCCTGTCCTCTTCTATACTATCAGGGGCATTCTTATATATTATGTGGAAAAAAGTAGCAATTTGAATAGAATTATAATATTGTGATTGAACTTCATTTTGTGGTTGTAATGTGTAATTTTCAAAAAAATCAACTACAAATACAATAGTTCCAATGGGGAAAGAGTCCTTACAAATCCTAAATTTCCGATCCAACCACTGTGACCTATGGCTATGCCTTGCATACTTATAGAAAATATTTTTCTTAAAATCTGAAATAAAATCAGCAATACTTACCTCTCTTGCAACCAACTCGCATCTAGAACCCTCACCTCCACTCTTCAATGTGTATTTCACTATCTCATATTTTCTTTTCTCAACAATTTTGTTACCAAAATCATGATCACTGCCCTCATGAAAGCATGTTACAAGCTTCGATAAACCACCACATTGCAAACACGTTCCATTTAAACAATCATTTTTATAAAATAAGAAACCATCACCTCTAATGCATAAAAATGAATCTAAAAACTCCTTGGATGACTTGGGAAGTTGCACTGCATGACACTCCTGCAACAATTCGTCAGTATGCATAGTAGAACGAATATGGCATAACAATTAATGATAATTTGAAAACTCAACATGGTATTTACATGTATTACGGACCTTAATAGGAACACAATTAAATGGTTTGCAAGACTCAAAATCCCTTTGTGAGATTTGAAAATGTGGATGTTCTTGACAAAATTGTTTGTACAAAATTATTTGGCTACATTCCAAAAAATGTTTAGGATGCGATGTACAATCTCTATTTCCAATTCGTAACTTTAAAACATCTTTTATGTTTGGTGATACTCTAGAGTGAGAATTCCAATATTGTTCAATTTGTGTCTTTACATTATCAATTAGATTTTTATCAACACGTGGAAGCCTCCCACTAAAAGTCCACGTATCATTTTGAAGAGCACTATCGAGTCTTCCTCTTCTTGATAGTGCTTTATTCAATGTTTTACAATTTAATTTAAAATCAATACAAGTTTGTCTCATTAAATGAGAATTTTTCCAATGATGGCTTACTAGTGAGGTTGTGATCACTCTTCTTGCATCTCTTTTATCTTTTTCCTTGCTAGTCTTTCCAATAGAGGTTAGAGCATTGAAAATATTTTTTACAATAAGTTTTTTTTTTTTGATTTTTTTGTGAGACAAATCTTCAATTTTTTTAATAATGGTCTCATTTTGTAAATATTAAGTAATTGGACAAAAACTTGGCATTGTTCAGTTAATGTCTTATTGGAAAAGAATTCATTGAACAATTTTGTAGCCCACAAATGAACCGTTAGTTTTGACCTTTTCCCTTGAAGATTATCAATTATGTTATCATCTATTTCAACCAACCATTTAGGGGTTCTTTTGTAGTTAGGTGTTGCATAAGGTTCATTTTCAACAGTATCAATTACAATTTTATTTTGAACAACATTTTCATTGTCAAAAACAATTTCATTTTCAACCACATTTTCATTTTCAACATTTTCAAAAACAACTTCATTTTGAATAATATTTTCAACAACATTTTCATTCTCAACGATGTTCACATTTTCATTTTAAATTTGTACATTTTTTGATTTCAATGTTTTCATTTTCAATTTGAATATGATGTTCAACATTATCAATTCCTATTTCATCTTCACTTGAATTAACATTCAATGGTTCGGAAGAAGCTTCAATTTGAATATTTTGCATACCTTGTCTTCTTTTCCTATGAATTTCTCTATCTTTTGCTCTATATGCTTCAATTTGATCTGTTGTAAGTTTCCTTTTACCTTTTCTTTT
>VDFB02058242.1:1986593-2035108 GCA_007258455.2 Sequoia sempervirens
TTCACTTAGTATTAGCAATTTAGAGCTAAACACTTCCACCTTTGTTGAATCAATTTGGAGCTTAACATTTCCACCTTTGTTGAATCAATTTGGAGCTTAACACTTCCACATTGCAGCAAGGTAAAAATTTAATGTATTTTTAAATGAGATTCCACGTCAATTTAACAATGATTTGTTTTCCATTTACACGCCTTAGACATAAATGAGTTTTACACATTTTTTCATTTGTATTCAATTAAGTCATTTATATTGAATGGTTTAAGGGGATTTTAAACATGTATCTTACATTTTTCAATTACAAATTTAATGAAGGTTCACTTATATCTAAATCATGGATCCACACCCTCCAGCTCCAACCACTCCACCTCGAAACCCCCCACCTCCACCATCTACACTCGATGGTGCTTGCTTTTGAGAACAAGTCGATGTGAATGTTAGAACCATTCAGAATCAAGTTAACACTATTCAAAACGAAGAATGTGTTCACCCATTATTGAGGCATTTTGCATCAAAAATGCAAACTATTGTTGATGGGTGTAGGTCCATGGAAGTGGACTTGGACGAGCATCAACAATGGCTAGAGGGAAGGAAACAATCCCAATCTAAAGAGGAAAACACAAAGAAATGAATAGATGCAACTGAGAGCCGTAAAACTTTATTAAGACAATGATCTTATATTTATAAAAAAAATTGATCTTGGATGGATATTTTTAGTGTTGAATTTATGAATATTTAATAGTATAATGATGAGACAAAAATTTAGTAATAAATATAAAATAATCTATTAATTTAGTGTTTGTTAATGTATATAGTGTTTATTCATGCATCATGGTTGACTAATGACTTATTTTTTGATCATAATCATTGTATAAATTTCACATGAACAATCTAATTAACATGTATCTTGATGTCTTCTAAGGATTTTGTTTGAAAGTTGCATAATATTCTTGTTTATGTACCATGATTGGAAGATAGTGATTCTTATTCATGATAATTTTATGGTCTTTTACATGAATGATCTAATGACATGTTATGAATGATCTAATGAAAGTTTTAATGGCATGAATGTTGAATTGAGTTGTAATGGTTTTCTTTGATGGTTGTATCACTTCTTATTCTAGAGCTCATCCCAACACGCGAAAACACTCTTCCTCTCAACTCTCTCTTAGGTCTCTCCCTCTCCCTCTCTCTTCCTCTCTCTCTTTGTCTCTTCATCCCTCTCTCCATCTCAACTCTCCATTTATCTATCCCTCTCACTCTCAAGTTCCTCCCGCCCCCCTCTCTCTCTCAAGTCTCTTAGAGCTTCCTCTCTCCCTCTCAAGTCTCTATCTCTCCCTAGATCAAGTCTCTCTCTCTCTCTTGGACTCTCTCCCTCCCTTTCTCCCTCTCGAGTCTCTTTCTCTCTCTCCATCTCAAGACTCTCTCTCTCCCTCTCTCCCTCCCTCTCTCCATATCCCTCTCAAGACTATCTCCCTCTCTCCCTCTCAAGTCTTTCTCTCTCACTCTCTCTCTCCCTCGCTCCTCTCCTTCCAAACTATATATATATCCTTCCCTCTATACATCCCTCTCTCCCCCCTTCTCTCTCTCTCCCCATCGCTCTTAGGTCTTTCACTCCCACTTCCAAGGTTTTTCTCTCTCCCTCTCTCTCAAGTCCCTCCCACTCCCTCTCTCACTCTTTCTTGTGAATTGGCCACACATCAATAAATATATAATATATACTATGTATTAAATATATTATATAATATATAATATATAGTATACTATATAGAAAATATGTACTCTATAGTATAATATAATAATATAATAATATAATATATATATATATATATTAATATATATAACATAATATTATATATTATAATAATATAGTATAATGTAATATTAAATAATTTAATAATATAATATATATAATATATATAATATATATTATATATTATAATATTATATAATATAATAATATATTATATAATAATATATGTACTATATAGTATACACTATAATATATAATATAATAATACATATTATATAATATTATGTATTATAAATAATATAAAAATATATAATTAACGGATATCCGTTCGAGATTAGGCTTGGGATTTCCTAACCTAGAAATTCAACCCAAAAAATGTGTTTTTGAATATTTGTTTAGTTTTCAGAAGTTTGCCCTTGTGGCTGATGACTTTTTTTTACCCAAATTTCATCAAACGAAAAGGGTTTATAGAAAAAATTGTCGGCTTTC
The DNA here is from genome assembly GCA_007258455.2 of Sequoia sempervirens. NCBI lineage: Eukaryota > Viridiplantae > Streptophyta > Pinopsida > Cupressales > Cupressaceae > Sequoia > Sequoia sempervirens. The sequence goes on from VDFB02058242.1 coordinate 1,988,833, forward strand.
CACCAATATAACTTTTTCCTTTTTTTTTTTATTCAAGGGGTAAACGCTTTTGACCGGAGCTATGAACCGGATACAACCATTCAACAATAACACCCCAATGGGGTTTGAACCTTGGTGGCAAGAACAACAATGCCACCAATAAACCATCACACCATGCCAATATCGGCAATATAACTTTTTCCTTATTTTGAATTAAATAAATAATTATTATTGATTTTCTAACTACATTACGTCTGAAGTCCTAATTGATAGGCTGATTAAAAAACTTCTATAACTTTCAAACTACTTAACATTTTTCGAATCTACAAGATGAACCACATTCTATGATTCACATACTATAGGATTAAAAATATTGAATTTCATAATTTTTTGACCAAGTTATGGTGGTCTGACACAGACGTTTTAACAATTCTAAAAATTTCTACTAAAAATATCATAACTAATTATTTATGTGGAAAAAAATTACAAAAAAAAATCGGCACATCCGGACATGTGTCCTCTACTTATATTTAAAAATTTAGAAAAAAATATTATGTTTTTCTTGTACTTAGGGTGGTCAGACACACACCCGCTTCTTATCTTTTTCTTGAAAATTTAGTACCACTGCATTGAAATTTCAAATTTTCTCAAAACAATTTTACTTTTAAAAAAAAAAAGACTAGTAGCCTAGAATATTCATTCAATTTTCTACAATTTTTTTTCTTACATATTTTTCAAATTATATTAATAACCTATTCAAATTTTTATGTCAAGTTTCCTAACTCTGATTTTCTAAATTTTCATCACCACTTAAAGGCCTAGTTTGGACCCCCATGATCCAACACATACCCATATAAGAATATATACATAAATATATATGTATGTATGTATATATATGTACATATATATGTCTGTGTGTGTGGCCAAAAAATGTATAGTTGGACATTTTTATGCTTATTTGAGTTTTTCTTGTGGACTTTGACTTGATTTTGCTTAGATTTAATGTTGTAATGTGGTCAACACATTCACATTAGGTCTTGGACCCTTTTGAATCATTAAGAATTCTAGGATGTCTTGTAAAAGTGTTTTGAAGTGTTGTAACCCACTTTCACACTTTTATAGGACCCTTTCACTATAATTCACATAAATAACCCATTTTTATCACTTACCAAGTCTTATTCAAAGTGTTGTAAAGAGTTGTAACTGTGAACCAACGATCTTGACCTACTCTAAACCATGAAAAACAATATGCAAAAAGAAAAGAAAAGAGCACTGACACCTCACAATTAGCCTAGTTGAATCCAAAACAAAATAAAGATAACAAAGAAGTTGATTATACCTTGTCTTCAATTGATCCTTTGGTTGGCCCTTGATGGTTGATTTTGTGTGCTCCTTTGATGGAAAGGTAGATGAAATGGATTCAAAACAATGTATGAAAGATGGGGAATGCAATGAGAGAAGTGGGTAGTTGAATGAATGGATTAAGTGCAAAGGATGAAGCTTGAGAGTATGCAAGTATGCAACAATGGAGGTCTTGAGAGGTTGAGAGCTTGAGATGAGAGATAGGATGAATGTTTTTGTGATTGTGTGTATGCATAATGATAATGAATGAGAATGAAAGATTTTTTTTCATTTTATGGAGAGGAACCCTAAAAAGAATGGATGGTTGAGATCTTGCCACCATGGGGCAAGATGTAGGGTTATGGTAAGTTGAGGACTCACAAGCCCTCACATCTTTCCATGTGACAGATGATGTGTCACAAAGACACATGAGGTGGAGAGGGTACAAATGATGTGGAGGTACTTGAAAGTACCTTGGAAAAGGGATAATGTGACCTCTCAATGATCACACAGGGAAGAGGAGAATCTTGGGTGATTAAAAAGAGAATTTAAAATTCACATGATTGAGAGATCTTGTGGACAAGACAAGGTTCCCAAAAAGAGAGGTGAGAAGTACTTTGGATAAAACAAAGTTCTTAAAAAGGTGAGTTCTTACCCACATGTGACTTGATGTGACAAGTCAAAGATTCTAGAATACTTTGGCACATGTGATGTGACAAGTCAAAGGTCTAGAACTTGCATGGGGAAGAGAAGATTCCTTGGAGGAATAAAAGTGAATTAAAAATTCACATGGGGAAGAGAGGAGCCTTGGATGAATAAAAATGAATGAAAAATTCCTTGGGCAATGGGAGAGTTGACCAAGGTACTAATTAGGCTTAACTGATAAGTAATTAGAAGATAATTAGTGTTTAAGGAAGATTAGAGGCCAACTTGCAAAAGTTGGAGGATGTGACATATCCTAATCAAGGATTAGGCACGTGCACATCTCTAATGATGAGATTAGGAGAATAATTAGGATTAAGAAAAATGATGTGACATGTGAGGAATTAAATAAATGTCATATTTATTTAATTCATTTGATGAAAGGAGGAGTAAGGGGGTAAGGTATTTAATTGTTAACTAAATACCCTAGGGATTTAGAGGAATAAAGGGTATTAATTAGATAATAATGATATTACCTAATTAATGCAAACAAGAGGATTTTTAGATGAAAAAGGTATAAATTTGAACAAATGTGAGTGTCCAAATTTAGGTGTTTACATTTTTCCCCTCTTTGAGATGGTGCTACGAAGTAGCATCATTTTAAAGAATATTAAAATATAGAACCTAGAAGAAGATGGTTAGATTAGAAAAGATGCCCCAGTCATCAAAGAAATGACTAGGAAGAAGGAAATGATGGGGGTGAAGATGAAGATTAGGGATTGAGGATTAATATTAAAATATAGAACCTAGAAGAAGATGGTTAGATTGGAAAAGATGCCCCAATCATCAAAGGGATGACTAGGAAGAAGGAAATGATGGGGGTGAAGATGAAGATTAGGGATTGAGGAGGCCCCCTCGAGAGGACATGCAGATTCAAGAGAACACGGATGTGCTCTTGAAATGGATGATGTGATGTGAGAGGAGATGAGGAAGATGGTGCAAAGGGATGGATGGGAGAGGATGATAAGTGATAGGAGATGATGAGAAGCACAAATGGATTTAAGGATGAAAGATGAGGTTTCCCCAGTCAAGCTACAAGCCAAAATGGGTTGAGGATGGATGGAGTGTTGTCGATGAGGGAATGATATATTCCAAAACAACACAAGGATAGGGAAGGATACATCCCGATGATGATGAAAGTGTTGTTGATGAGGGAAGGATACATCTCAAAACAACACGAGGATAGGGAACAAGACCAAGGATGTGATTAGATGATTTGTGCTAGAGTAAGTGGATGAGGATTGGATTGGGATGCGAGGTGGATGAAAGGAATAAAGATGATGGGGGACAAGATGCTTAGAATAACCAATCTATACTATGCTAAGAAGATTGACGAGATGATGATAAGAGATTGGATCGATAGGGGAGGGAGATTGATGAAGGATGAATGGATGGGGGGGATTTTTGGTAGATGAGAGGATGGAATGGGAGATGAAAGGTGATCCTAGTGCAATTTTCCATTTTTGGAGCATTTATTTTTTCTATAGCATAAGACACAAGATTCCAGGGTATGAAGAACCAAGGCCTATTCGTGTCTAATGCATAAAAAAAAACACAATAGACAAGAAGGCTATTCCAACACCCCAAAGTCACGAAGACCTTGGTCAGGCCAAGCATTGGGATAACCACAAGCACAAAAAGATTCCCCATCATAACATAAGACCACAGGGGTCTTGGTGGGTACTACGTGGGACAACCTAGAAGACAACAACAAATCAAAAAGATCAAGATGTTCCCCTATGTTTACCAGTCAAATCACACCATGATATGATGGATCAAGGTGACCATGACAAGTGATGATAGGGAGCTCAAATGTTAAAAAAATTCAAAAGCATCAAAAGATCACAATCAATTTTGAATGTCCTTTTCCATAGGATCAAAGGGATGGATGGGATTGATGAGGTTTGTTAGGAAGGATGCATCCTGTTGAGACCGATGATGGATACTAAAATAAAACATCAATATGACACATGATATTCAAAACCAATTGGATTTGACAATACAGGTGAATCTCGTTTGTGAAGAACCAACATGATAAGTAAATATCTTGATGACACGACACAAGAGATGAGAAACAAGATAGAATACTGACACACCCTAAGGACATAGGGGCTTGGGGGCCGATCAAAGATTAGCCTTCCCTATGTGAAAGCATAGATCCCTCATAGTTCGATAAAAGGTTGATGACTGATCATGGATGAAAGCGAAAAGAGGATGATGGAGACCTTGATGATGGATGACAAAGACTGGATGGGAAAAAGTAGAAAGATCGATGATAGATGATAAAGGAGCCCCTGGGGTGGATCAAATGATTGACCTTGCCTATGTGAAAGCACAGGGGAAATGTAGTTCGACAAAAGATCAAAGAAAAATGATGGATAAAGGATGATGTGATAACCATGATAAGCGGATAAAAAGATGGGACAGATATGATGAGACAAGATAGACCTATTGGATTCGATAGGATGATGGTGATCACGAAGCTCATGGATGGGATAGTGATCCAAATCATCAAAATGAATTGGGAGGATGATATGATGGAGATATGAATGATGAGAAAGGATAGGAGATTGAAAAGATGTGTAAAATAAGTAGAAGTGATGATGATGAGATAGATGGCATTGGACTGCATGGGGAGTAGCCTATAGCTAGATACTAATGAAAAGGGATTATCAGATGGGAGTAGGATAAAGATGAAGGGATGGGGAGATGAAAAGGATTATTTGGATTGGTAAGGAGATAAGAATGGGAAGATGAAATGGATGTTAGGATAGATGGATAGGAAGATAAGGATTTGGATGAGGAAAAGGTTACCAGATGGATAGATGAAAGGGATGCTATGATGGATAGGAAGATGAGGATGGTGAGATGGAAAGGATTGTTTGGATGAATGATGTCTCCAAGGACTTATGTCACAAAGGAAGAAGATGCCCTACTCTAGATATGTCATATATAATGAGGCATGAGGGATGAAAGATGAAAAGATGGGAAAATAAGGGAGTGATATGGATATGGATAGGATGCATGGATAAGGAAGGGAGATTAATGGTAGCATGATGGGTGGACAAGGAAGGTAGAAAAATGTGAATAAGGATTAGGATAGTGTACAAGAGGTGTCCAAAGCATGTTTATATGTTTTCCCCTATCATTATCAAGATCACAATGAGGATAGAGGAATTTTAGATAAATGGGATGTAATGGTAGGATGCAGAAGATAGATGGGATGGAGGGGATGAATGAAGATGATGTATAGTAGGAAGATGGGTGCATAGCGGGAAGCATAGCGGATGGAGGGAATGCATATCAGGAAGCTGCCCCCAAGTGTGGAAAAGGACGGATGGGGATTTATGCATGATGCATGTTTGCCAGGTTTTCATCATGGTACTTATCCAAGGTTCTTGTTTTCCAAGTTTTCACCATTGGACGAATTATTTCTCTTTAATTTTTTTTTTTTAACTTTTGTGACTTTTTTGGATTTTTTTGGATAGGTGGATGGAGATGGATAAATATAGGGATGTGGCTAAGCGGATACACGATAAGGATATGGATGAAGGACTTAATCATCAAGTTCCATACGAGGTATTAAGAGCCCATGTGTGAAGCGACTATTTGATGTTGGTACAACCTTATTAGGATAAATGGATTATGCAAGAGGATGAATTAGAGGGATTTGATGGGAAAGATATGTGGGATAATGGATGGGATGATAGAAAGGGTATGGATAGAATGATGGGGTAGATGTGTGATAGGGTAGTGAGTTTAGGACCAACATCGGTACATGTGGTGGTGTATGTGAAAGGATAGGAGGATTAATAGATGGAGAATGTGGGGATAATGGAGGAGATGGGATAGTGAATTTTGGGACATGAGGACCCAAAATAGATTTAGGAGATGAAATGGGTGTATGATTAGATTTTGGATTAGGAACTTTGGATGTTGTTATATATTTTTCATTTGAATGTATTTCATCTTTTTTCTTTGGGATCCACATGGTTTTGATTTTTTCTTTGGCGGGCCTTTGTGGCCAATGGGTTTGATTTTGATTTTGGATTTTATTTTTCTTTTCTTTACTATGTCTTTTAGAGGGGACATGGGAAGCTTTAGATTCATGTGGAGATGTAGATTTATGCATTTTTACTTTGGCATTCAAAGTTCTTTTAATAGCAATGGGATGGGTGTGAGGAGATGGGTGATGTGGAGTGATGGAGGTAGGATTTTGTGGATGACGTGTGGAGGGAGGATGTGTGGTTACGTGCCTTTGTTGATCCTGATTAGGGAACATGTGAGTGGGATATTTATGATGGATGACATGGATAGGTGATTGATGGATAGAAGGATAAATATGATAAGGTGGAGGAGGTGATTTTGGGATATAAGGGCATAAAATAGATGTAGTACCTAGAGGAGACATGAACAGAGTAGACGAAGGATGGGAGATGGTGGATGGAGGGATGTAAGGACCTAAAATGGATGGAGTAGATGAAGGAGGAATATGGATGATTGTTTTGGGGTGATATTATGAAGGAGGGGGGATGGCAGCGAATGATTTGGTGGAGTGATGGGAAGAGCCTCTTATGCTTTTAGAGGAGACTCGTTGAGGATAAGTAGAGGTTGTACCAACATTTTTGGATTGTGAGTCTTGAGAAGTATAACCAAGACCACATGTGTAATTGTGCTCTTTGACTTGATGGGCTCTAAAATACCTTTCTTATGAAGGCCTAAACCTTTTCCTTGATAGTTCATATTCTTAAGCATTTGATCCATGACATGATTTTTGTTATTCTAGAAGAATGATGCAAGTCCATTATTAGGCGGAGGATGATGGGTGGTATATATGCTTTGTTTTTCTTCTACAAGGAGACCACCATGGAAGAATGTGAGAGTACCAAGGGGATATAAAAGCAGTGAGGGGATAGTAGGTTTAGGTGACGATGGAGGATCATGGGATGGAGATGATGGGATAGCAACATCTTGATCTGGATAGGGGAGTGGTAAGGTATCAAGAGAGGGATTAGGTGACATGATAGGATCTAGATTTGTGTCGGTAGGTGATAAGGGATCATGTGATGGAGATGGAGATAGGGGCTCATGAGATGGAGTGGATGGAGGACTGTGATCTTGAGTAGGACTAGGTGGTTCAACAAGATCTTGATGTGGTAAAGGCGATATGTTGCCATGCTTTGGATCAAGCTCTTGGCATGACTCATCTTGTGTGGGTGGTATGATGATGGAGTCTTGAAGGGACTCTTCAAGTGGGGGAGATGGAAGGATGGAGGATTCATGAAGTTCATGGGAAAGGATTTCAATAATACTAGGAGTGGGAGGAGTGGATTGGATTTGTGGATCTATGATGGGTTGGGAGGATCTAGGAGTAGAAGGAGTGAATTGGATTTGAATATCTTCAATGGACTCAGCGGATCCTGGAGTAGGAGATGGGGGTTTGATGGATTCAGTGGGTTTGATGATTTCAGCGATTTGAGTGATGCTAGGGGTTGTAACATCAATGATCAGTGTGATACAGAGAAGGGTTTCATCACTAGTGAACGTGGATGATGGATTGGGATGACATGGTTCCATGACATCATGATGTGGAGTTGGGGACGTTTTCTTTGTCATAAGTCCTTGGAGAACTTCTGGAGTGAGAAACTTACATATTCTAAGCTTAGATGGTGCAGCAGGAGTGGATGAAGGATTATGGATTGGTGGATTACGATTAGATTGAGGAATGAGATTGGATGGAAGATTAGGAGTAGATGGAGGATTAGGATTGGACAGAGGGTTAAGGTAGGGATATTGAAATGATGGATTAGGAGAAGAGGATATGGATGGTGGATTAGGACAAAAGGACGTGGGTGGTACATTAGGACAAGCGGATGTGGGTGGTGTATTAGGGCAAGAGGATGTGGATGTTGGATTAGGATAGGTTGATGGGGGTGCAGGATTAAGATAAAAAGGTGTGGATGTAGAATTAGGATGGGAAGACTGATTAGGAGGATTGGGATAGGTATATTGGTATGGAGGATTAAGATAGCAGGCATATGTGGATGAAGGACTGAGGTAGGAAGATATAGATGGGGGATTATAATAGGGTTGTTGGAATACTAAATTGGGATAAGAAGACATGGATGTTGGATAAGAATATGATGTAGAGAGAGGATATGATGGAGGTGAAGAAGATAATGGATATCCCTTGTCAAAGGTAGCATAAGGACCATTATTAGATGCAGATGAAGATGTAATGGGATAGCTCAGAGGGGGGATTGGATTTTGGAAGTGATTGGGGAAAGCTTACTAGCAATGATAGCATCAAGGGGATCGATGCCATATACCTCTTGATCGACAAGACTCTCATTATCATTGTCAATGTAATTAGGGTTTTCCTTGACTACTATTTTTGGTAGAATTGGTGGAGGATAAGGATTCATGATGTAGGATTAGATCAATATGGATATGGTATCAACAGATTTTGGATGCAGATGGACTAAAGCTCATATTAGGATTTCAAATTAAAGCTCAAATTAGGATTTCAGATTAAAGCTCATATTGGGATTAGTGTAAGCTCAGATTTAGAAGATTGGATGATGGGATTGGATTTATTCTGTCAATCGGATTTGATTACCAAAGGATGATTAGGACATCGAATCTACCTCGAGATGGAAGTAGATTGATTAGGTCTGAGATGATTGGATAAAGGTGTTGTTGAATTAGATTAGATAGGATCGACTGATCAAATGATTGATAAGATCAAATGATGGATCAGATAGGATGATGAAAGGGACTATAAACCCCATTTAGAGATTACCCTAGGTGACTTAGGATACTGATTGATCAGATTAAAGGATAAATGGATGATGGTGAAGCCACAATAGTGGTTTACAATTTGATGAAGGAAAACTGAGAAAAAACAACCCCATGGAAAAAGAAGTGATTTTGGGGGTTTGTACGAACCTAGTTATTCGACCGAACCAAAAAGGGATTCGACTAAACCTGGGTTCGAGCGAACCCCTTAAAATTTTTTCACCAAAAAAAAAAAAAATGAATGTGAAAGGGGTTTGATCAAACTCCCTTGAAGAGGTTTGCTCGAACCAAGGTTCAAGTGAACCCTGGTTCGAATGAACCCCCCTAAATCCTCATCCCCTCCCTGAGGCACACAAAAAACCTAAATTTTGGCACTTAGGAGCTTAGGTTGAGGATGAAAATGGAGGAATCCTCACAAACCCAACTAGAATCAGGTAGTCCTCAAAACGAGCTATCGAACAAATATAATTTTAATATGTTTTGGTTTTATTATGTATTTGTTTTTTTAGTTTTATTAAACATAGGTTTTTCATCGAAAACGAAGGTATTTGTTCTGCACATGTGGAAAAATAGCATATTATCAAAAACAAAATTGAAAAATATGAGTGCACCAGAAATTGAAGTCCTTGATTCAACCAAAAAAAAATTGACTTTTGATATATACAAAAAAGTTATGCATTATACGATCGCGCTATGTCTAAATTGTAATTGGTTTGACTTTGAAACTTGATTAAAGAAAAAATATTCAATAAAAAATTGTCTAACCAAGTGGAAACACTAGATATCGAGTTACAAATCTAAATTGAAAGAATTAGAATTTTATCATTCATGGAAAAAAAGTTATGTGTTATACGGTGTGCATCACTTTTTAAAAAAGTTGTTTTCTAAAAAAAACCAGTTTTGTGGGAGATGGAAAAGAAGTGCAATCTAATTCCAAAATTTTGAAAAAATATTTTTAGAATCTAAAGACAAAATGTGACGAGACTCTAGTTTGCATCATCTTCAAATCCTTCACGGTTTAGCTGCTATAGGTGCTCGAATGTGAAGATTTAGTTAAAAATAATAATTTCAGTGTCCAGTTTGGCCAAAAATTGTAAACCACTATTGTGGGATCACCGATGATTGTGGCACCGAATCCACCTTGAGATTGAAAGTGGATTGATTGGGCTGATGATGATAATTGATTAACTCAGAACGAATGACAATCCTAAGAAGTATTTGAGGATGACGATCAATTTAGACACCTAGGTCAATTTGGATAATAACCTCTAAAATGAAGTTTAGGGGATTTAGATCAAGAAAATGATGAGGGATATGTAACCTAGAGATGCTTTCGGATGATGCACCTATATGGTTCAGATGATGAAGGAATGACCTTGGGAGAATGCAGAAGGACCAAATATCATATTGGAATTGGATCAGAGGACATGATAGGACTGATTCTAAACCAAGTTCAGGGGTTTTCACTAGAGGACATAAGATGCTAACAATAAGATTTTTCTAGATTTGGCAGTTTTCAAAAATTGTCAAATTTTTCCATTTTAGGAAACTTCACAGGCATCCCTTTGAGAGTCCATTTTTTTCCCAAAAAATACCCAAAACTAAGGTAGGATGAATTTCCAACTAACATCCCCAATCTGAGACATGCATTCTGAGTTATTAATGAAAACAATTTTTCAAAAACTAAAAAAAAACACTAAATTGTGATTTTGAGGGTCAAGATGAAAGTTTGAAGCCCTAAAAATGTGCCAAAACAGGGGCTAACCTACTTAGGGTTGGTTGAGAATCCACATGCACCTTATAACACAACCACCCGTAATATTTCAGCCCAAACGGACACCCGAGTCAAAAGTTATGGCCTCTGGAAGTTTCTGCATAAAAACCAAAACCCCTAAAACAAAGTCTAGGTGATTGGGATGGATGATTTGATAATGGATATAGACTCTAATTATGTTCTAAGATGCACCTATGTGATTTTGTTGATGAAACAATGACTTTAGAAAAATGTTGATGAATGAAAACGATGATGATAGGAAGATGGATGAAAGGCAGGTTCACCCCTCTGTAGGGCAGGTTCGCCCCTCTGTGGGGTAGGTTCGCCCCTCTGTGGGGTAGGTTCGCCCCTCTATAGGGTAGGTTCACCCCTTTATGGGGAAGGTTCACCCCTCTGTAGCATAGGTTCACTCCTTTGTAGGGAAGGTTCACCTCTCTATGGGGTAGGTTCACTCCTCTATAGGGAAAGTTCACCCCTCTGTAGGACAGGTTCGCCCCTTTGTGGGGCAGGTTAGCCCCTCTATAGGGTAGGTTTTCCCCTCTACTTTCAGACTCTTGAAACAGGGAAACAAACTCTTAGAATGAGTAGACAGACTCTCAGAACAGGGAGACAGATGATCAAATCGAGGAGACGGATGATCAGAACGAGGAAACAAATGATCGGAGTGGATGGAAAAATACTCAAAATGAGTAAATGATTGATCGAAAGGGGAGACAGACTATCAAAATGAGGAGACAAAAGTTTGAAATGGATGAATGATTACTCAAAATGAGTAAACTATTGATTGAATTGGATGAAAGACTACTCAAAATGAGTAAATGATTGCTTGGAATGGATCAAAGAGTCTCATAACGAAGAGGTGAAAAGTTGAAATGGGTGAAAGATTACTTGGAACAAGTGAACGGGTGCTTGGGGTGGGTGAACAGGTGCTTGGGATGGATGAATGCGGGTGAAATCAACTGTTTTGGGGGCAAGTTCGCCCCTCTGTAGGGCAAGGTCGCCCCTCTACAGGGAAAGTTCACCCCTCTATAGGGAAAGTTCGCCCCTCTATAGGGAAAGGTTTCCCCTTTGCAGGGAAAGTTTTCACCTCAATAGAGAAAGGTCACCCCTCTGCAAAAAACTGGGACTTCACTTGGATGGAAACAACTATGACAAGGACTTAAAATATAACAACAATCAAAAAGGCTGACTTGTCAAAAGGTTTACTGGTTTCCCACAAGAAGACACTTCAAACAAGCACAATCCTATGATTAGTGTTAAGGGTATGGCCAACAAAGTTCTTAATCTAGGATGCACAAGGATTCTAGGTAGTCTTTGATATACTCTCAGTACATGAGGCATAATCGTGAACACCAACTCGTCACAAGTGTGATTCGGGAACCCCAGCGAGATACTGAAAGGCTTAGACCAACTCTTCATGTCTAGCTAGGTATCACCCTAGCTTCAATGCTCTGCCAGACACGATGTGACTGGATTGGGATACAACTTTGGCTCTCCCCCCTTTCTCTACCCTATTGGTATGCGTGGTTGGGATCGTCCCTTGGGATGATGAAATCCCTAAGTAGGTCCCACTAAAAAGAAAGCACTAATCATTTTCAGCTACTCCTCAAGCTCACACAAAGTGCAAGGGGAAAGTGTGAAAAACTAATGCCTCCTTGAGTAACACAAAAAACATATTTATAGACACAACAAACAACAAATTTTACTTCCCCCTAGTCAAACTATGTTCCTAGATTAATTAACCAAGGCAACAAGAAAAACTTTTAACAACTAAGTAAATAGATTGTCCTGCAAGCAAATGTTAGTTGTTCTATCCTTCATTCTTCATCAATCATGAAATAAGTTGCATAAACATTAGCAAAAAATAAAAAAATCCTTGCAAACAGACAATGTTAGGGGGTTAGAATATGAAATTGACAAAAAAATGAAGCAAGAATGAAGCTAAAAGAACTGTTTTACCTCCCAAAATGCTCTGTTTAGGATATGTTTGCCCCTCTGTAGGGCAAGGTCACCCCTCTGGAGCAAACAGTTAGCATACAACACAAAAAACATAGTTTTGGGTGGGCAAGTTCACCCTTCTGCAACAAACAGTGAGCAAACAAAGTTACAGAAAACTCAATTCCTTGGGCAAGGTTTCCCTTTTGCAGCAAACAGTTAGAAAACAAAGTTACAGAACACTCAGCTCCTTGGGAAAGGTCACCCTTCTATAGCAAACAGTTAGAAAACAAAGTTACAGAAAACTCAGTTCCTTGGGCAAGGTCACCCTTCTACAACAAACATTTAGAAAACAAAGTTACAAAAAACTCAGTTCCTTGGGCAAGGTCGCCCTTCTGCAACAAATAGTTAGAAAACAAAGTTATAGAACACTCAGTTCCTTGGGAAAGGTCGGCCTTCTACAACAAACAGTTAGAAAACAAAGTTAGAAAAAACTTAGTTCCTTGGGCAAGGTTGCCCTTCTGCAGCAAACATTTAGAAAACAAAGTTATAGAAAACTCTGTTCCTTGGGCAAGGTCGCCCTTCTACAACAAATAGTTGGAAAAAAAGTTACAGAAAATTCAATTCCTTGGGCAAGGTCGCCCTTCTACAACAAAAAGTTAGAAAAAGAAGTTATGGAAAACTCAATTCCTTGGGCAAGGTTGCCCTTCTGCAGCAAATAGTTAGAAAACAAAGTTACAGAAAACTCAGTTCCTTGGGAAAAGTCACCCTTCTGCAATAAACAATTAGCAAATAGAATGAAAAAGTACAGTTCTGTGGGTAAGGTCGCCCTTCTACAAGGGAAAGTTCACCCCACCTAGGCAAGTTCACCCCTCTGCAAGGGCGGGTTCGCCCCTCTGAAAGGGCAGGTTCACCCCTTTGGGGCAAGTTCACCCTTTTGCGACCTGAACCTGCAAAGAACTTAAACAATAGAAAACATAAAAAAATGGAAACCATTTATGGGTCCCACCGGGTGTGCCAGAAATGTGAACCAATGATCTTGACCTACTCTAAACCATGCAAAACAAGATGCAAAAATAAAAGAAAAGAACACTGACACCTCACGATTAGCCTAGTTGAATCCAAAATAAAATAAAGATAACAAAGAAGTTGATTATACCTTGTCTTGGATTGATCCTTTGGTTGGCCCTTGATGGTTGATTTTGTGTGCTCCTTCAATGGAAAGGTAGATGAAATGGATTCAAAATGATGTATGAAAGATGGGGAATGAAATGAGCAAAGTGGGTAGTTGAATGAATGGATTGAGTGCAAAGGATGAAGCTTGAGAGTATGCAAGTATGCAACAATGGAGGTCTTGAGAGGTTGAGAGGTTGAGATGAGAGATAGGATGAATGTTGTTGTGATTGTGAGTATGCATAATTATAATGAATGAGAATGAAAGAAATTTCTTTCATTTTATGGAGAGAAACCCTAAAAAGAATGGATGATTGAGATCTTGCCACCATGGGGCAAGATGTAGGGCTATGGTGAGTTGAGGACTCACAAGCCCTCACATCTTGTCATGTGGTAGATGATGTGTCACAAGGACACATGAGGTGGAGAGGGTAAAAATGATGTGGAGGTACTTACAAGTACCTTGGAAAAGGGATGATGTGACCTCTCAATGATCACATGGAGAAGAGGAGAATCTTGGGTGAATAAAAAAGAGAATTTAAAATTCATATGATTGAGAGATCTTGTGGACAAGACAATGTTCCCAAAAAGAGAGGTGAGAAGTACTTTGGATAAAACAAGGTGCTTAAAAAGGTAAGTTCATACCCACATGTGACTTGATGTGACAAGTCAAAGATTCTAAAAGACTTTGGCACATGTGATGTTGCAAGTCAAAGGTTCTAGAACTTGCATGGGGAAGAGAAAATTCCTTGGAGGAATAAAAGTGAATTAAAAATTCACATGGGGAAGAGAGGAGTCTTGGATGAATAAAAAGGAATGAAAAATTCCTTGGGGGATGGGGAGAGTTGACCAAGGTACTAATTAGGCTTAACTGATCAGTAATTAGAAGATAATTAGTGGTTAAGGAAGATTAGAGGCCAACTTGCAAAAGTTGGAGGATGTGACACATCCTAATCAAGGATTAGGCATGTGCACATCTCTAATGACGAGATTAGGAGAATAATTAGGATTAAGAAAAAGGATGTGACAAGTGAGGAATTAAATAAATGTCATATTTATTTAATTCATTTGATGAAAGGAGGAGTAAGGGGGTAAGGTATTTAATTGTTAACTAAATACCCTAGGGATTTAGAGGAATAAAGGGTATTAATTAGATAATAATGATATTACCTAATTAATGCAAATAAGAGGATGTTTAGACGAAAAAGGGATAAATTTGGACAAATGTGAGTGTCCAAATTTAGGTGTCTACAGTAACAAACTCTCACGTTTTTCTAGGCTTGTCATCACTATTTCAACCCTTTCTTATGTTTAAATGACCCTTTAATGCACTTTTCAGCCCTACTTAAGAGTGTTTTGGAGAATAATCTCGTTAAACCTCATTAAATACACTTTAATTTCTAATACCCAATAAAATTACCCTAGTGGGACCAAGTCACTACCTAGGGTGACTTAGTCCCACTAGGCACAAAAATCAAAATTATTTTAATTTTTTGGCAGGATTTTATTCTCTTAACCTTGAGGTTGGCCCATGATGTGTTATTTTCAAGAAATATTGTAAAATCAAGTATAAATAAAGGGTTTTCCTCTCATTTTTACCCCCATTAGTCTAATACATTCATCCACACATTAGCATACATTTATTCATAGTTCTCAAGCATTCTAAGCATTATCAAGCATCCATTGGAGCATCTATTTGCATACCTTCAAATTTCTACATCAAGGGTTTGGTGAGTAGTGACATTTCATGTTGTTCATTCATCATTCTCTCTTTATTTCATTTCATTTTCAAGGGTTTGATTACCAAATTGGGGTTTGACTAAGGAAAACACCTATTCTCTAACCCTTAACCCTTTTTCCCCTCTTTGCATGCGTGTTTTGCAGATCTTGTATGCAGATTTGTCAAAGAGAAAGGTTCTAAAAAGTGGTCAACAATCCATCAAAGTCCTTCAAGTCAACAAAGCCCTAATTGAAGCTTGGAGACCCCTTTCACCCAATTTCTACAATTTCAAAACCAGACACCTGTCAAGAAGAGAAGTGTAGACAGAAAGCTACAAATTCCTACCCCAAATTTCTCGATATTCCCAGGTGTACTGAGTTTCCATCTGTGGTGAATTAGTCTCACTTCCAGGCCTAAAAAGTGATTTCTGTATTTTTGGATACCCATTTGGTAGAAACCTATTTTGGCAGGATCTACCCGAAATAGGACTAAGTTTCCTAGCTATGTATAAGTGTCCCAGTTGGCCTCAACAACAAATTTTGTAGGATTCCAAAGTTTCTCTACATCACACTTCAGTTTCTAGGTGGACCTCTCCAGTCTTGTTCATTTTTGTTATTGTTTACTTGCATTCTTAGGCCATTTTGCATACATCGTTGTGTTTTCAAACAACTTGCATTCCTTAGTTTTTACATTAATAATCAATATCTTGCATTTAGACATTTCATTTAGGCATAATTCATTCATTCTTGTATTTATTTTGAGTGAGGAAATTATGCATTTTGGTCCATCTCTCTCCTTTTTAGGTGAAAAACCGTAAAAGTGCTAGAGAACCTTGGATACCAAAATCAGTGTCCACAATATGTGTGTATATGTATGTATGTATGTATGTGTGTGTGTGTGTGTTTGTGTGTATTCAAGTGCATTCATTGTTAATGGATTATGGTGTTAAGTTTTATGGTTGTCATGCAAAAGGTTCTTGTGTGTGCAACCACATTTTGCATTTATTTGGATCTCATCTTCATTTATTATGAATAGATTCAGGTGAAGACATCATTAATGGATTATGGTGTTGAGTTTTGAGTATGTCAAGCAAAGGATTATTTGTGTTGTTTATTCATTTGCTCAGAACATTGAATCAAGCTAAAATCTATGCCTCTTGAGAGGGTTTATAACTATTGTGTTGGAACCAAAAAAGGAGACTTTTGTAAGTTCCTATATTTGTTGTTCCCTATCATTGAGTGCTTTTATGGGTTAATCTTTGGTGTTCAGTTAAAGACTTAACGTCATAATTCATTAATGTCAAATTCTGTGTTAGCCACCATCAACAATGCAATTAATGTTTTCTCTGCCATGCATGGATGCCAACTGCACTTCAAACTATTAAAACAAAATCATAAGTTCATGTCTACATTGGCTAATATGCTATGTATATATGTATGTATATATGTATGTATTTATTTATATATGTATATATAGGTATATATATACGTATATATATACACACATTTCTACATGTGTATGTATGTATATATGTATGTATATATTTATATATGTATATATAGGTATATATATATATACACATTTCTACATGTGTATGTACACATATATGTATGTATATGTATATATATATATAAGTATGCATACATACATATATATGCATTTATATGTATATATATAAGTATATATACACACTACTGAATTTGACACCATTTTTCAATGAATGTTCGTCGGTCGTTCGACAAATCTTTGTCAGAAAAGCGACGAAATGACGAAAACATTTTCATCATTGTTTTTTCGTCGAAAGGCTAATGATGAATTAAACGTCGAAATAATGGTGGAAATTCATCGTTCATCGACATCATAAAATGACTCAAATATTCGTCGGAATATCGATGAAAACTTCGTATATCCACTGACGAATTACACGAGAAGCTCATCACCATTTAGATGAAATGGGCAAGGAGTAGCATTGAAACAACACCAGAAGTTCATCACAATTTCGATGAAATGGGCAAGGAGTAGCGTTGAAACAACACCAGAAGTTCATTGCCATTTCGACGAAATGGGAAAGTAATAGCGTTGAAACAAAACTAGAAGTTCATCGCCATTTCGACGAAATGGGCAAGGAGTAGCGTCGAAACAACACCAAAAGTTCGTCACAATTTCGATGAAATAGGCAAGGAGTAGCATTGAAACAACACTATAAGTTCGTTGCCATTTCGATGAAATGGGCAAGGAGTAGCGTTGAAACAACATCAAAAGTTAATTGAAATTGTGATGAAATGGGAAAGGAGTTATGATGAAGCCTTCATCGTAGCTATAGAAACTTCATTGGACCTTTTCGGTGATTCGTTGGTGGTTTTCATCAAAATTGTGACAAAACAATGCAATTTGTTTTTTAAAAAATATTCGTTGAAATGTGCCATCACGGAGACTGATGACTAATCATACATACAAACTGCAAGATGCATAGATGCATAGAAAAAGAATTACACTTGAGATGACTAATCATACATACAGACTGCAAGATGCATAGAAAAAACATTACACTTGAGAACAACCAATGGCTAACAAGGGAAGGAGTTAAGAAACGTCTGGATTGAAGAGAAAATGTGTAGGGAAAATGTTGAGCAGCGTCAAGAGAACATAGCTTGTAGAACATATTCTTGACCTAATCAAGCTCTTGAACAACTTAAACAAAATTAAAATACTAACACATACATGAGACATGTAATGAACTTCCAATATCTGCTATCTTTTTCATTAATGCAGAGGTAGGTAAAGGAGAAATAATTATAATTGTAACACTATTCATAGTCCAGTAAATTATGTTCATAATTTGTGTTCAATGGACCAGTTTTATCATTATACTACCCATCTAATACCATATTTTAATCCAAGGTTCAACTATCTCAGATCTAAAGAAGCACCTTCAATTAACCATTTAAAGTACTATAAAATAAGGTAAGACTTTTACTTGAGAAAGATTGGGTACACTTGTAGGATTAAAGTTCTCGCAATCATCAGAATTTATTGGCACACAAACACAACCTACAACATATGAAGTAATGGATGACTGCAAGTTAGTGAAATGGTCCTTAATATGTTAGTGGTTTGCAAATTGATTGGTAGAAAATAAGGTTACAAACAAATATACATGAAAAATTATGAGGACAATCTACTATAATCATCAAAATAGATGAAAAGTGCAAAGGAAAGAGTCGAGCTACATCTCTAGAGCCTAATAATAACACATGCAAGAAACATAAAAAAAGAACAAATCAGTTTTTGGATGAATACAAAATGGTGCCTTCAGCAAGTGATTCATATGCTTTCACACTTGACATAGGACATTAAGAAGATTTTAGTCTTCCTCTGTGAAATTAACTACTTACAGAATAAACCCAGAAACCAATATTATATACCTCCATGTCTAGTTGAGTGTAGGTATAAGAGAAAAAAATTTCTTCAATGCAATGCCAAAAAATATCAATGTGTGTGTAGGTCTGTATTACTCAAAATATCATTTCACTGCCTAAGGAAAAATACCAAAGTGATGTTTTAAATTTCAATCTTCACATAGGATCCCTTATTGCTACACATGCATATACAAGAATTATTCGAGCTCTAAACTATTCAAATATTAAGGATTTAATTAGCTATAAGATGGAAAGTTGTTGTTTAGACATAATCCATCATCTTTTACATATCTTTATTCACTCCTAGCGCTTCAAATAAATTTGTGTAAATGAGACAGAAATGTGAATCTTTTATGACAAAGAAAATTCTTAAAAGGAGGGGGGAGAGAGAAAAGGGTAGGGGGCAAGAGAATGCTTGAATGTATAGCAAAGTATAACATTTTGATCATTATAACAATGAAACGAATCTTAAGTTTGAAGCATTAATATCATTTACAACATTTATGATCAAGAATGAATGTAAGTAGAGAAAATTTTGCATACCTGCAGATGGTACAAAATTTCATGGTTAAGTTGAAGCCTCCCATCAACAACAAGATCAAAATATCCTTGTATCTATCTCAATCAAGCCTCTAAACCCTTCAAAGCTGTCAATTTTTCCACTAACCTGTTATGCACAAAAGTCAAATTTTAGAGTTATGTCACCACTAAAACTAGAAAAAATAGAGCTTTGAAACCAAATCCACACATAACACAATGTGGTATTCATACAAAGCCATACAAACAAACTAAACTTAGAAAATTGGAATGGAAACAACTTCAAATTATAATGCAAAGCATGGATTCAGGGTATAAAGAATCATTTTTTTGCCACCATAGTGAAAAGTTAGCACTTTCTTTCATCTTTGCATATTGGTTTGATGCTTTAAATGATGCATTTCTTATATTGAAAAGTGCATTACCTTATTGAGCTTCTCTTTGTTTCAAGAATAGTTTAATATTATCTACTTAACAGGGCCAACCACGTGACGGTGGAAGCTCATTTGGCCCCTCCCCCCCTCATCACTCTCAATTCCCCATACCCAATTATATAACATTAATCATTCATTCATCCATTAATAACATATAACATTCATTCATTCAGCCATTAATAACATATAACATTCATTCATCCATTAATAACATATACATTCATTCATTAACATATAACATTCATTAATTAACATATTCACATTCATTCATTAACATATAATATTCATTCTTTCAGTTTTTACATATTATCAAAAATATGGTTGTCATGATATGATTACAATCACTTTTTTTGTTTCTTTTTAAAGCTAAAATTCTAAAAAGTATCATTTTCTAAATCAATATTGCCCCCCTTTAGTTGTTTTCCCTCTGTGATCTTAATGTACGCGTAGTCATGCTCATGATGTGGATGCCAAGGGTCTGTCCAATAAGAAAATGTTAAACCGATATGTTTTATTATTATTGTTACAAGTATTTCATTAATTAAAATAACATTAGAGTGGTTCTCTTTACTTGATGGGTCCACATCATGTTCCTGAACTTTTGTTATAGACTCATGCTCAACATGTTGAACACCCTCTAAATCCTGATTTGCAGTTGAAACATGAAAAGTTACATTGATTAATACACCAATTAAAATTAAATATGTTTAAGAGAGCATGAGAGTGGTCCTCTTTACCTGATGGGGCCACATCATGTTCCTGATCTTCTCTAGCCTAATCATTCTCAACACGTTGATCACACTCTACATGCTCTAAAGTTGAAACACGAAAGGTTACATTAATTAATACACCAATTGCAATTAAATATGTTTAAAAGAACTTTAGAGTGCTCCTCTTTACCTGATGGGGCCACATCATGTTCCTAATATTCTCTAGCCTGATCATACTCAACATGTTGATCACGCTCTGCATGTTATAAATTATTGTTATGCACACCATGACCTTCATCTGCAGGTTGTGCTCCACCCTCACCAGGCTGCATTCCAATGTCATGTGTGGTATTATCATTGTTTGAATGTTTAAAACAAATAGGCATGTAATTACTTTATGGTGGAAATTAATATTGAATAGATTGCACAAGTATTCAATTTTAAATAAACTTTATTGAGTTTATTTACCTGCGTGTTGGATGTAGTGGAAGGTTGTGTTTGCCCAGTCAAGACTCTTAGGCATTCAACCACGACTCCATAGCCTTGCTGGAAGGAAATCTTCAAGTCATCTTCTATGGGAACTCGGTTGAATTCAAAGCCCTACATTTTTGCATAAGATCATGAATTCTGCTTCTATGGTGTGATAAAACCCAAAAAAAATTCAATTTATTATTTGGATACTATATTTCATTTATTAATACTTACAATTCATGCGGCTAATTTCATATAACCACCAGAGCCAAGTTTGTGTTGCCCGCATTTTTCTAGTCTTTCCTTTGTTGCCTTCGATGTGTCAGGCAACCTATGAAAAGTTTGAAATACATTAGATTATGTAAAAAGAAAGAGTAATCAGTATATAATTACATTGTTGATAGTATCACATACCTTCCTTGGCCCGATGGTGTCTTTCCTTTTTTCTTTTTAGCCTTCTCCTTTCCATCTGACACCAGGTCCTTCCACTCCCTCTCTAGAATCATGGGGGGATACTCATACTTTTTTTCTTCTCTAAATGTGACCTATATTGGTCCCTCACTTTAGATAGGTACCAACTTTCTTAAGGACCTTGGTTCGGTTAAATGTTTTATCACCGAACAACACAACTAAACGGTTAATGAGCTCATCTTTTAAATCTTGATTTTGAGCATTCCACTGTGTATGCATGGTGGGCCCGAAGAGATCCAATGTAATATTACTTAGATGTTTATAAAAAACATAATTTCCTGCAAAATGATCATGGGTTCAATAGTCTAAAAAGAGCGATCAATAAGTAAATTTCAATTGGATTATATAATAATAATTAAAACATTTTAAAGTACCTGGGACCTTCTCTATCTTTATGGGAATGAAATCCTCGGTCACCACAAGTGTGACCGGCAATGTTCCTATACTAGTAATACGGGAAGATCTAGGAAATGCTGCTAAAACATCACTAGTACTAGTGGCCTCTGCATCCCCAGGTACATGTCCCGACGCATGTTCTAGCATGTGTTCGCTGCCAGAGGGTGCATTAACGGATGTTTGCATGGTATGTGTTGTCGACGCTTCAGACAAAAATATAGGCATGGATGATGGGGTTAGATGATGTGATGTATGCGTAGGAAGATCAAGATGGACACTTCTACCAACCCCTAGTCCTCGGGTAGCACTTGCAGTACCCTAATCATGTCCAAGAGCATCATGAGGAGGTAAATAACCCTATAAAAACAACACATATTTTAGTTCATGACATAAAAGAGTACAAAATATAAAACCATGAATGAACTTATGTTATAATTAAAGACCTCATGAAAACTTACTTGGAAGTTTTGTAATCTCTCAGTCAATATTTTAATCCTCTCTCTTATCTCATCTGTTTGAGGCACTATGAACATCAACTTAACCATTTCTTCATTGCATTTTTTTTGGATCTTCTTTATCGTATTGAGAGGGTTTGTTGAATAAGCGATGTCATCATCACAAAATATTGACTGCACCTCACTATGGATTCTCTCCTCTACTGTTAGTGCCTTTCCCCGATCAGTCGACTACTACAACAATATTAAAAACATTATCGAAATTAACCCAAAAAACTTATGAAAAAAACATAATAATAAAACATTTTTCTTGTATCTAATTTGTACAATTACAATGAGGTAAACCTGTCAGGTAGAAGTGCCTGAAGATACATCGTGATTTGTGCTCTGGGCGAGCCTTCTCAGGTATGATCAATCCCCAATGACAAAATTAAATATAAAAAACATTACCCGAAATGAAACCTTGATAGACTTACGAAAAAAGAAGAATAAATGGTATATTGGAATTGATGGTGGGTTGGGTAAAATGGTACATAGTACGTACCACCCCCATAGTAATTGTGTTTGTAACTAAGCGATTAAAATTGTAATCAATTAGCAACTCTCCCCCTGCAGTTATTCATTTTATCGCACATACGAATACACGGTTTCCCTCGTGCGCCTCGAATATGCAATTGGGTTGCTTATTTGTTGACCTAGGTCGTGTACTGTTTATAAACCCTGCAATATTCCCTGATGCTTTTGGCCTTCCCTCAATGTACATAGCCACTCCTTTATTTTCATCCTTATCTTTTAGTTCTATATAATTTGCTGACAGTGCATACCTACGCATACTTCGTGTATATCGAACCAGTTGCATCCAATGTTTGTAACTGTAAAAGGATTCAACATACTCCGTAATTGATAACTTTGTCATAGCAAACCTTTATGTTGTCCATGCAAAATAGGCCCAAACCATGTAATGACGATGGTGCTATGCAATATATCCTCTCGTTGACACAAAAATTAGTGTTTATTGGAGGAATTTCCTTGGGTACCCATTGTTTCTGTAGATGTTTGTACCTCAAGGGTACCTCGACATCACCTATGCTCTCATCATCATAAGAACATGACCCCTCTTCAGCAAGAAAAAATTCCATGCGTTTACAAAATTTTCTTCTAATATTTTGACTCCTAGTTGATCTCCCTCTTTTTAGACATACTACATGTCTCGCTTTCCTCTTCTCTTCTTGAATTTCCCTCACTCAGAGGAAGAAAGATCGACAAATACCTATTTGTTGGTGCCTACACTCATAAGGATGTTGGATGAAGTTATTTCATGGTGATGTGATCCCAAGGTGACATTATGATTGTCTATCATTTCATCGCTAGAATTTCATAGGTTATAAGGTAATCAAGTCTTGATAGATTGCAGCTATTGTTACTACCGTCCCGGATCTATCCATCAAAAATCAAATCTACTTAACACATTTTAACTCCCAAACTTTTGTAACAAGTGTTAAATGTGACTATGGTCACCGATTGCACAACCAAGGCCTCAAATGTATTCTCTAATTGTAATCAAAGGACTTTTTCTCTTCATTCAAGTAAATAAACTTGAAGGGAAACACCACCAGTGGTTTATTGGACACCTACATGACTAAAAATAGCAGCAACTTTACATTTAATTTCCATATGTCTAAGTGGTTAATGGGGAGGGAGTGTGTACTAGGCCTGGTTAAGTCATCATAAGTTTATGCTTTGGAAATAATTTTTTTTAAGTCATCTTAAATCTTCCTATGTCTAATTGCTAGGAGACTTTTGGTATGTTTTAAGGTAGGATTATTGATGAAAGAGCCCAAAGACTAGCCTTTCTCCATGGTATCCAAGTACGCATAGCATCGGTCTTCTCTTATACAGTTGGACATGATTTAAAGAACTTAGCTAGGAATTATTCATTTAACCTAAGGTTTTCTCATAATGCCATCATTGGAAAAGTATGATCAAATTCTTCTATTATGAAGAATTGGTCTATGTGCCTCTAGTAATCACTATAAATGTTTGCAAGGATAAAATGACTAATTGCATTAGGTAGGAGAGAATCAACTTTGAGCTCTTCAAAGATTATATTCCTCTATTCATAATTTTTGGGGTTGTGTGTGGAGGGTTCATCACTACCAAGAAGGGAGGAGACCTTTCGCCTTATTCTTTTATAATTTTATTATTCTTATTTATTTTACACTTACATTTACAAATAATACATACATATGCATTTATTGTTTTTCATTTATTTCTCATGTAGTTTAATAATTTGATCGATTTCATATTATATGTGTTGAAGACTTGTTCAAATTACATTAATTTATGGATATGTTGGCCATCATAACACTACAAAACCATAGCCTTTGCATTTACACTTGCATTTAGAAATACACATTTATATACATATATATAGATTTCTTTAATGATATGTTTAGTTTATTGTTCTAGGAGGCATCAGGTAATTGCATTTACATTTACATTTAAAATACATATACATACATACATACATACATACATATATGTGTGTGTGTGTGTGTGTATGTATATCATTTATATTCAGTGTTCAAAAACAACCCATTAGGTCTGCACATGGATACAAATTCATAAAATCAGATCTCCCATACATGTTTTGTTGAAACCTAGGCTTGAACCTCTCATTTCACATGCTTTTCTTCACAAAACTATTGAGGACAACAACTATAGCTTCTTTATTTCTCATCCTACACCCTATTCATACATCCTACAATTACAACAGTATCCATGGGGCCCCTTTATATCATGTTTGGACTACAAAACCCTAAAAAATAGGGTAACTCAGATTATGATTTGTTTGTGAGCTGTATGGACAAAATCATTAGCACCAACTCATTCTAGGAGTCTTTTGAAAGAGAAGCAAATCAGGTGGTAGTTAAGTACAAACCTTATAGTGTCAAGGTGAATGAGGTGATCAATTCTGATTGGCCAACTGATGAAGAGTACCAAAAATGGGTTAATGTATATTTAACTGAGGAAGAGTGAAAAGGAGTAGGCTGCTAACAATTGACAAATCAGTTGTTGCAGTTACAATAGATTCTATTTTTTTTTTTGGTGACAGTCTAGGCACGTAATTCTTGAAGTTTTTTGTTGTTGCATCAACCATTCTCAACGGGCACGATGAACAAGAATATTCTCTGGGGAGATTGTTGTTGTAACAAATTTTTGGAATATCACAAAGGCGTCCAATTGGTGGTGACATGTGCTTTCTGGCCCGATGCTTGTTTTCTCCTTTCTTTTTCTATAAGAAGGATTTCAAGGCCAGAAGTCATGGGTTAGCAAGTTAGATATTTTTGGTCGAGTCTAGGTGAAGTTGCAGAGAAAATTGTAAAGTTTGATGGTTTAGGGAAAATGTAATTTAGGTTTGAGTCATTAGTAGGTTTTGAATTCATGGGGATTTGATGTTTTATGATAGTGCTGGCATTTGAATTGATATGATTAATTGAACTCATGTCTCTCCATTGTACAAGCATATATCTCAATTTTAATAAAAATGATCAAGGGTTGTTTCGTTCATCTCACTGTTGTGGTGTGTATGATTCTTGTTTTAGGTTTAATTCAAGGAATTAATTAAAATGTTTGAATGGGATTGTAGGTGGATATGTTCTGTATAAGGATTTGATAAGTAGTATTGGGTTAGAATAGATATTGATGAGATTGTAAAGCAATGTTATCAAGGATCTTATATGTTATGTGTTAAATCTATCATAAACTCTTATATGCTTATAAATTTGACTCCTCCAATGGATATATTGCACTGATCTAAGTTGTACTTATTCATATGGTTCAGTATTTGTTTTCTTTTACCTAGAGCTTGCTACAAATTGCAAATCAATGACTATCTTCTACTGTGAAATGTTGTTGTAGTTATCTCATGCTCCAAATAGTTGACATTATTGATAAACAACCAATTCTATTTGATATT
The DNA here is from genome assembly GCA_007258455.2 of Sequoia sempervirens. NCBI lineage: Eukaryota > Viridiplantae > Streptophyta > Pinopsida > Cupressales > Cupressaceae > Sequoia > Sequoia sempervirens. Next base: position 2,015,127 of record VDFB02058242.1, read on the forward strand.
ATCCTATTACCTTGAGCTATTAAATGAGATTATTTGTTGTTGTTAATGTTGTTTATGATGATGGTGTAGAGGTTGTAAACACATTAAGGGATCACCCTCTTGAGATCACCCTCTCAGGTCTTGTAGAGCCCAAAGTGTAGGAGGTCTTTCAAATCCTCGTCAATTGGTCTAGGTCCTAAGATCTGCCCTTTATTGGAATTGGAAATTCCATAGGTAGATTAGAAGATCAACCTACTTACTGTAAAAACAACTAACACCTTGCATATGTTTGTGCTGGAGGTATTAAAGAAGAATTGTGTGCCTCTATTTCCATTCATTAGATCTACCTTAGCCTAGCATATACTTGGGCTAAGTCTACAATTGCTTTAGACTCATGCGATAAAGGCTATGTGTGATGAGATCCTAGACCTCAACCAAGATGTGGGTAGATTATGGGAGTTTTCCAAGACCTGAGGCTGGTGGATAAAAATGTGAAAGACTAAGCTATTTTATTTTTTTTGTCTTATATTATACCATTTTACGATAATGGGGGTGCTAATGTACAATAAGATCTTTGGAAACTAGGCATGAAAATTGAATGTTAAAGAAAATGGGGGTGCCAATCTTACAGTACTCATTGCCCCTTGGTCGTCAATTTTCCATGAGTGCCCTCAACCTTGCCCTCGGCGCTGGTATTGACCTTTTTTTCACTCCTCCAAACTCTTCCTTGGCACTGATATTGGCCTTGTTTTCACTCCTCCAAACTCTTCGTTGGCGCTGGTATTGACCTTGTTTTAACTCCAAACTCTTCCCCGGTGCTAGTATTGACCTTGTTTTCACTCCTCCAAACTCTTCCTCGACACTGATATTGACCTTGTTTTCACTCCTCCAAAATCTTCGTCGGTGCTAGTATTGACCTTGTTTTAACTCCAAACTCTTCATTAGTGCTGGCATTGACCTTGTTTTCACTACTCCAAAATCTTCCTCTGCGCTGGCATTGTCCTTTTTTTCACTACTCCAAACTCTTCCTCAGCACTGGCATTGACCTTGTTTTCACTACTCCAAACTCTTCCTCGGTGCTGGTATTGACCTTTGACTTCTCCAATTTGATGAGCTACAACCTGGTTTTGTTAGGTTTTACAGTATCTTAATTAAGTTCAAAATTTTGGCGCCATTTAGCTAGCTTTTAATATTCTACAATATAGTTAAGTATATATTAGCTATATTTTACATAATAAATAATATAATTATTCAACTTATTATAATTATATATTATATTCTTTAACAAAATTATTATAATTAATAATTAATAATATGTATATTTTATATAATACAAAATATAATTAATATAATATATATTTAATATAGGGGTAGAGGCGTAAGGTAGAGGGTTAAGGGTGGAGGAGGGAGATAAGAGTGAGGAGTGAGTGAGTGAGAAAGAGAGACTTGAGAGAGGGAGAGGGGGTAGGAGGGTGAGACTTGAGAGAGAGAGGGAAAGAGGGAGAGTCGAGAGAGATAAGGGGTAGAGGTTAAACTAGAGGGTAGAGGGTTTAAGGGTTTAGAGTTTAAGGGTTAAGGGTTTAGGGTTTAGGGCTTAGGGTACATGAGAGAGAGATAGAGGGAGTGAGAGAGAGAGAGAGACCTGAGAGAGGTAGGGGGGTAGGAGGGAGATACTTGAGAGAGAGAGGGTAGAGGGTTTAAGGGTTTTGGGTTTAAGTGTTAAGGGTTAATGGTTTAGGGTTTAGGGTTATGGGTAGTGATGGAACTTCAAATTTTTGTTCTCTGTGTTCTATTTTATCCTACCTTGTGTCTCTGGTCATCTATGGTGTTTAGGAAAATCCTAAGGATGGGGTTTTACCTTCGTCTTCATGTAAAACCCTAGTGTTCATCTTACACCTTGGATGGGATCTATTTGGCCATTACATTTTGGGAAAGTTTTAAAATGACTTAAGCCCCATCGCTTCGTATGTCTAGGTTGGGCCGCCTTTCATTTTATTATTTTATTTCCTTCGCGTAACTTTATTTTTCCTAAGTCTTTTGTTGGTCTCGTGTTCCCTCGTTAAAATAGCTTATGTCATTGTTTGTCATCGACCTAGTGATGTGCCCTTATTCCTTTAGGGGAGAGGGCCCATTAATCATGTAGGCTAACTTTCTCAACATGTACCAACTGATTGAAATATTGTAGAACCTTCATTTTTTTTTGAAATGTAGTCTGGTCTCTTATTTATCTATAACTAAGGTTTGGAGGTGCAACTCATCATGCAACTTGCCACATCGACATATCTTTTGAGAAGTGTCTAAAACTTGACTTTTTAAAGGTTCGACCAAAACTTAATCATGGAACCCCCAATAGTTGAACAAAAAATATCATTTGTTGCTTGTAGAATATGATATTTTTATTTAAATTAAAATTAATATACAACCTAAGTGGACCAAATACTTATTGATAACCATAAATATTTGATATCTCTACCTTTTATATTCAACACATATGGACTAATAGTTGCACAAAAAAAATATATTTGTTGTTATAAAAACAACACATAATGATTTAAAATACAACTTATATTGAATAAAAATGGACCAATAGTTGAACACTAAAACTTTTTGAAAATCCTTCACATTTAATGGGAAAATACATGTTATTTATTGTGCTCACCTTTTATATTTGTGATAGGACAAACTATTAATATAAACCTATCCAATGCTTGTGCATTGCTACCCCAATTGCTGTACACATAAGAACAATATTTTTTCACTATGATAACAATACTTGTTTCAATGAGTGTCTTATTTTATTAAATGAGATTTTATTTTTTAAATAATATACTTATAGTGGAGAGTTGTGATATTTTATTTGAAACAAAAAAATACTTATTTCACTTCTTCATTAATGTATTTATGTTTTTTTCATATATCATTTAGAGGTTCTCATGTGTTCAAGTATGGGTCCATTTTTTATCAACATTTGGTTTTTTCTTTATTTACATTTGGACTGTTTATTTACAATATCTAGTATAAATATGTGGTAAGACTGGGTATTATCATCACAATTGAGTGCACCCTCTCCCCTAATAAATGTTTTTATTTTGCACCACGCACGACTATTGGGCCCTTTCCCCTAATAAATGTTTTTTATTTTGCAAAGGGACAAGTTCGCATGGCCGTAGATCAATCATCGTGTGATCTCAGTCATTCCCCGCCATCCCGCAATGACCCCACTAGTTGATCATGATATCACAGGTGAGCGCCACATGTATTGGGCCCTCTCCCCTAATAAATGTTTTTATTTTGCAAAGGGACAAGTCTGCATGGCTGTAGATCAATCGTCGTGTGATCTCAGTCGTTCCTCGCCATCCCGTGATGACCCCACCAGTTGATCGTGATATCACAGGCGAGCGCCACGTGTCTCATCCATTGAAGCCGAAGGAATGATAAATACTTTGATGCATCTTTAATACATTATGCCGTGGGTTACTAAAGCAGTTATAAGATGCACGTGTATTAAATCAATGGAGATGTTATAATCCTGATAGAAGGGTGCTTGATGGTTAATAACAAGGATGGTGACTGTGTTGAATGAAAAAGATTGCTGATGGTTGAGATCCACGGTTTCCTGCCATCGTGTGATCAAAAGTTGCAAGGTCTTTATTGATTGTGATATCGCAGGCGAGTGCCATGTGTCTCATCTAGTGAAGCTGAAGGAATGATAAATACTTTGATGCATCTTTAATACATTATGCCGCAGATTATATTTATTAATGTCTTAGTTTTAGTTTATAAATTGAACATTAATTATAAATATTTTAAAATAAATTAAGTATTTCAATCTAAAATTTTAATATTTGACATTACAAATAAAATTAAACTAAATTCTAATTTTTAAAATAATAAAATATTTATTATCTATTTAGTTTTACTAATTATCTAATACAATTAAATTAAATTAAATTAAATATTCATTTTAAATTAATTAAACAATTATTAATTAGAATTTTAGAATAAATTAACAAATAAGATCTATATAAAATCTACTTTTCTATTTATTTTCTTTTGTCCAAATCATTTCATTTTCTAAAATTATACTAAATTCTAGATATCATAATTAAACACAAAACTTTATTCTATTCTAATCCTAACCCTAGTTAAACCCTAACCTTATTTGGACTCTAACCCTTACCCTAATTGAACACTAAATCTAATTGTAATTGACCTCTAAGCATAATTGAATTCTAACTAGCCCTAAACCTAACTCTAACTAGAGCCCAAACTAGCTTGATTCATAATCCTAACCTAAGCCTACTTGATTCATGTTATCCTAACCCCTTAATTAAGTGTTAACCCTAATTGAACATTTATTGAACACTAGTCCTAATTGTACCATAACCCTAACTTTGAACTACAATTGAACACTAATCCTAACCCTAACACTAATTCTTATCCTAATTGAACCTTATCCCCAACCCTAACCTTAACCTTGACCCTATTTGAACTCTTATTTAATTCATAACCTTAATTAAACCCCAACCTCATGCTCAATCCTAACCCAAATTGAACATTAATTAAACCCTAAGTCAACACTAATCCTAATTGAACTCTAAATTTTTAGTTGAAAATATTAAAGTTCCTTAGATTTTCCCATTCATCGTCATTTATCATTCAATTCCTAATAGAATTCCAAAAATTTATACTTTCATAATGTTTTAATACACACCTAATATTAAGGGTTTAGAGTTTAAGGGTTAAGGGTTTAAGGTTTAGGGTTAAGGGTAGAGGAGAGATAGAGAGTGAGTGAGAGTAGGAGAGAGGGTAGGAGGGAGAACAGAGAGAGAGAGAGGAGTAGAGGGTAGGAATTAGGAGTTTAAGGAGTTTGAGTTTTAAAATTAAGTTTAGGAGTTATAAGGTAGAGGGAGAGAGATAGAGGATTAGATTAGAGAGAGGGAGGAGTGGGATAGAGATAGAGAGTACATAGAGGTTAAGGGTGAGGGAGGAGATAAGAGTGAGAGAGAGAGAGAGACACGAGAGAGAGGGGTAGGAGGGGTGAGACTTGAGAGAGGGAAAGAGGAAGGGAGTGGGAGAGAGATATGGGGTGGGGTTAAAACATAGAGGGTAAGAGGGTTTAAGAGGGTGGAGGAGAGAGATAGAGGAGTGAGAATTGAGTGAGTGAATGAGAGAGAAATACCTAAGAGAGGGAGAAGAGGTAGGAGGGTGAGACTTGAGATAGAGAGTGAGTGAGTGAGTGTGAGAGAGAGACCTCAGAGAGAATTTGGTGCTAGGAGGGAGAGACTAGAGAGAGAGAGAGAGATAAATGAAAGGAGGGTTAAGGGTAGGAGTAGAGGGTTTAAGGTTTAGGGTTTTAGGGTCTAGGGTTTAGGAGTTTAAGGTTAGAGATAAGAGAATTAGTGAGTGAAGAAAGAGAGACCTAAGAGAGAGGGAGAGGGTAGGATATTGAAGATACTTGAGAGAGAGAGGAGGGTTAAGGTAGAGGTAAAGATGGTTTTAAGGGTTTTAAGGTTAAGGGTGGAGGGATGGGAATGGGGAGTGAGTGGGTGAGAGAAGAGAGGGAGAACGGGTAGGAGGGAGAGACTTGAGAGATAGACCTAAGAGAGGGAGAGGGGGTAGGAGGGAGAGACTTGAGAGAGAGAGAGAGGGTAGAGGGTTTAAGGGTTAAGGGTTAATGGTTTAGGGTTTAGGGTTATGGTAGTGATGGAACTTCAATTTTTGTTCTCTGTCTTCTATTTTATCTTTCCTTGTGTCTATGGTCATCTATGGTGTTTGGGAAAAGCCTAAGGTTGGTGTTTTACCTTCATCTTCATGTAAAACCCTAGTTTTCATCTTACACCTTGGATGGGATCTATTTGGCCGTTACTTTTTGGGAAGGTTTTAAAATGACTTAAGCCCCATCGCTTTGTCTAGGTTGGACCCCCTTTTGTTTTATTATTTTATTCCTTCGCCTAACTTTATTTTTCCTAAGTCTTTTGTTGGTCTCGTGTTCCCTCATTAAAACAGCTTATGTCACTGTTTGTCGTCAACCTAGTGATGTCCCCTTATTCCTTTAGGGGAGAGGGCCCAGTAGTCGTACAGGCTAACTTTCTCAACATGTAGCAATTGACTCGAATATCGTAGAACCTTCATTTTTTTTTGAAATGTAGACTGGTCTCTTATTTATCTATAACTAAGGTTTGGAGGCATGACTCATCATGCAACTCGCCACATCAAAAAATCTTTTGAGAAATGTCTAAAATTTGACTTTTTAAAGGTTCGACCAAAACTTAATCATGGAACCCCTAATAGTTGAACGAAAAAAATCATTTGTTGCTTGTAGAATATGATATTTTTATTTAAATTAAAATTAATATACAACCTAAGTGGACCAAATACTTATTGATAACCATAAATCTTTGATATCTCTACCTTTTATATTCAACACATATGGACTAATAGTTGAACACAAAAAATCTATTTGTTGTTATAAAAACAACACATAATGATTTAAAATACAACTTATATTGAACAAAATGGACCAATAGTTGAACACTAAAACTTTTTGAAAATCCTTCACATTTAATGGGAAAATACATGTTATTTATTGTGCTCACCTTTTATATTTGTGATAGGACAAACTATTAATATAAACTTATCCAATGCTTGTACATTGCTACCCCAATTGTTGTACACATAAGAACAATTTTTTTCACTATGATAACAATACTTGTTTCAATGAGTGTCTTATTTTATTAAATGAGCATTTTATTTTTTAAATGATATACTTATTGTGGAGAGTTGTGATATTTTATTTGAAACAAAAAAATACTTATTTCACTTCTTCATGAATGTATTTATGTTTTTCTCATATAACATTTAGAGGTTCTCATGTGTTCAAGTATGGGTCCATTTTTTATCAACATTTGATTTTTTCTTTATTTACATTTGGACTGTTTATTTACAATATACAGTATAAATATGTGGTAAGACTTGGTATTATCATCATGATTGAGTGCACCCTCTCCCCTAATAAATGTTTTTATTTTTCAGAGGGACAAGTTCGCATGGTCGTAGATCAATCGTTGTGTGATCTCAGCCGTTCCCTACCATCCAATGATGACCCCACCAATTGATCGCGATATCATGGGTGAGCGCCACGTGTATTGGGCCCTCTCCCCTAATAAATGTTTTTCATTTTGTAGAGGGACAAGTTCACATGGCCATAGATCAATCATCATGTGATCTCAGTTGTTCCCTGCCATTCCGCGATGACCCCACCAGTTGATCACGATATCACGGGTGAGCGCCACGTGTTTCATCTGGTGAAGCCGAAGGAATGATAAATACTTTGATGCGTCTTTAATACATTATGTCATGGGTTACTAAAGCAGTTATAAGATGCACGTGTTTTAAATCAACAGAGATGTTATAATCCTGGTAGAAAGGTGCTCGATGGTTAATAACAAGGCTGGCGACTGTGTTGAACGAACAAGATTTTCGATGGTTGAGATCCACAGTTTCTCGCCATCGCGTGATCAAAAGTTACAAGGTCTTTATTGATTATGATATCACAGGCAAGCACCATGTGTCTCATCCGGTGAAGCCGGACGAATGATAAATACTTTGATGTGTCTTTAATACATTATGTTGTGGGTTACTAAAGTAGTTATAAGATGCATGTGTTTTAAATCAACGAAGATGTTATAATCTAGGTAGAAAGGTGCTTGATGGTTAATAACAAGGCTGGCAACTGTGTTAAATGAACAAGATTGCCGATGGTTGAGTTCCACGGCTTCTCACCATCGTGTGATCAAAAGTTGTGAGTTCTTTATTGATTGCGATATCACGGGCGGGTGCCTCATGGATTTCCTTGGCAACGAGTACTATGGTAAAAAATTGATATATTTATTTTATTTTATTTATTTAAATACTTACTAGCATATATATTATTTATTAATAATATATATAAAATATGCTAAGAGATATCCTTTTGATGCGTCTATTGTACTATTATAAAATAGGTGCCTCGACAAAGATATCTCTTGGCATATTTTGTATATATTAATAAATAATATATATATATGCTAGTAGCATTTGCAACACAACATGAAAGACAAGATTATAATTATTTTTAGTTATAGAATTATAATCCTAACCCTTCTAATTTTTAAAATCCATAAAATATTTATTATCTATTTAGTTTTAATAATTATCTAATACAATTAAATAATTAAATTAAATATTCATTTTAAATTAATTAAACAATTATTAATTAGAATTTTAGAATAAATTAACAAATAAGATCTATATAAAATCAACTTTTCTATTTTTTTTCTATGTGTCCAAATCATTTCATTTTCAAAAATTATACTAAATTCTAGATATCATAATTAAACGTAGAGGGTAGAGGGTTTAAGGGTTTAGAGTTTAAGGGTTAAGGGTTTAGGGTTTAGGGTTTAAGGGTAGAGGGGAGACACATAGAGGGAGTGAGTGAGAGATAGAGAGAGACCTAAAAGATGGAGAGAGGGTAGGAGGGCTGAGACTTGAGAGAGAGAGAGAGAGAGAGAGAGGGTAGAGGGTAGAGGGTTTAAGGGTTTGGAGTTTAAGGGTTAAGGTTTAAGGGTTTAGGGTTTAGGGTTATGGGTAGAGGGGAGAGAGATAGAGGGATTCAGTGAGAGAGAGAGGGAGGGAGTGGGAGAGAGATAGAGAGTATGTAAAGGGTTAAGGGTAGAGGGGAGGGAGATGAGAGAGAGAGAGAGAGAGAGAGAGAGAGAGGGGGGCAGGAAGGTGAGAATCTGAGGAGAGAGGGTGAGGGGTAGAGGGTAGAGGTGAGGGAGAGAGAGGATTTAGTGAGAGAGAGAGGGGAGGGAGGGGAGAGATAGAGAGTACGTGAGAGGGTAGAGGCTTCATACAAGGGTTAAGGGAGAGAGATAGAGGGAGGAGGAGGAGAGAAAGACCTAAGAGAGGGAGAGGGGGTAGGATATTGAAGATAATGAGAGAGAGAGGGTAGAGAGAGATATGCAGGGAGGGAGGCTATGGGTTTAGGGTTAAGGTGGAGGGAGAGAGATAGAGGGAGTGTGAGCAAGGGAGAGAAAGACCCAAGAGAGGGAGAAGGGGTGGAGGGAGAGACTCTAGAGTGAGGAGGAGAGAGAGAGAGAACTAAGAGAGTGGAGTGAGTCGCTGAGAGAGAGAGACTGGTGACTTGAGATAGAGTGAGTGAGTGAGTGAGAGAGACCTGAGAGAGAGACTGGTGCTAGGAGGGAGATACTTGAGAGAGAGAGATAAAGGAAGGGAGGGTTAAGGGGAGAGGGTAGAGGGTTTTAAGGGTTTAGGGTTTAGGGCCTAGGGTTAAGGAGAGATATGGAGTGAGCAGAGAGAGACCCAAGAGAAGTGAGGGGCAGGATACTTAAGATACCTTGGAGAGAGAGAGGAGGAGGAAGAGAGATAGAGGAGTGTACAGGTAGAGGGTAGATGGCTTCATGGCCTAAGGCCTAAGGCTAAGTTTTAGGGTTTTAGGCTAAGGGCAGAGGGAAGACATTACAGAGGGACTGAGGAGTTTGAGAGAGACCCAAGAGAGGGAGAGGGGGTAGGGAGGGAGACTTGAGATAGAGGATCAGAGTGAGAGAGAGAGAGAGAGAGAGACCCCAGAGAGGGAGTGTTGCTAGGATGGAGACTTGATAGAGAGAGAGGGATGGAGTGGAGAGAGATAGAGGGAGATAGGGTTATGTGGGTAGGCAGAGGGTCGGGCGGCTTCTAGGGTTAAGGGTTAAGGGTTAAGGTTTTAGGGTTATGGGTAGTGGAGAAAGATAGAGGGATTCAGTGAGAGAGAGAGGGAGGGAGTGGGAGAGAGATAGAGAGTAGAGGGTTAAGGGTAGAGGGGAGTGAGATAAGAGTGAGTGAGAGAGAGAGAGACTTGAGAGAGACAAAAGGGGTAGGAGGGTGAGACCTGAGAGAGAGACAGCAGGGGGAGGGAGGGTAGACGGTTAAACATAGAGGGTAGAGGGTTTAAGGGTTTAGAGTTTCAGGGTTAAGGTTTTAAGGTTTACGGTTAAGGGTTTAGGGTTTAAGGGTAGATGGGAGACACATAGAGGGAGTGAGTGAGAGATAGATAAATACCTAAGAGAGGGAGAGGGGGTAGGAGGGAGATAATTAAGAGACAGAGAGAGAGGGTAGAGGGTTTAAGGGTTTGGAGTTTAAGGGTTAATGGTTTAGAGTTTAGGGTTATGGGTAGAGGGGAGAGAGATAGAGGGATTCAGTCAAAGACAAAACCCCAACCTTAGGATTTTCCCAATATCATAAAAGACTAGTAACATAAGACAGGACAGGAAAGGAACATAAGATAGGACAGGAAAGGACAGATTCAAAAGATGCAACATACTATGTTGATATGTCCTTCAATCTTCTTAAGAAGATCCATGATCTATTCATAAAGGAAGTGGCTTCACAGATGCATCAAGTTCAATTATGCATCTTTTAAACAATGAGGAAGCATTTCAAGTTGTTGTCAAGCCTCTCTCACCATAACCCTATTGGAAAGTCACACATCACATAGGAACGTGAGTTGTTAGGTCACCCACATATGTGACAGGTGGTTGTCCAATAAATATAAAATGAGGAGACTATGTGTATTTATTACACATAACAAAAGAAGAGCAATGGTTGAATCAAGGTCATGATACAAGTACTGGGAGGGAGATAGAGGGTAGAGGGTTTAGAGTTTAAGGGTTAAGGGTAGAGGGGAGAGAAATAGAGAGAGAGAGAGACCTGAGAGAGGGAGAGGGGGTAGGAGGGAGAGACTTGAGAGAGAGAGAGGGTAGAGGGTTTAAGGGCTAAGGGCCTAGGCTCTATGGGCAGAGGGGAGGAGTGAGTGAGAGAAAGACCTAAGAGAGTGGCATGGGCAGGAGGGAGAGACTTGAGATTGGAGTGAGTGAGTGGAGTGAGACCCTCAAAGAGGAGTGGTGCTAGGAGGGAGAGACTTGAGAGAGAGAGAGATAAAGGAAGGGAGGGTTAAGGGTAGAGGGTAGAGGGTTTAAGGGTTTAGGGTTTAGGGTTTAAGGTTTAGGGTTTAGGGTTAAGGGGAGAGAGATAGAGGGAGTGAGTGTGTGACCCATTTACATATTATTCTTTTATTCTTCATCAGTTAAATATTTAGTTACCCATTTACCGTTAGTAGAAATAACCCAAGAATTTAATAGAATGGAGTACTCATATAATACATTGCATTATGGAGCTCAATTCTCTAATATATTACTACTTATCAAATCCTTTGTAAATAATTGTAAACTTATGACTCCATTTAAGCATTTAATTGATTTTCTTGAATCAAAGCAAAAACATAGACACACAATTGAACAAATTCTCAAAAGAAGAATGACAACATCATTAACATTTCATTCAAAATTCACTCAAATCCACATAAGGAGAGAAAATATATTAGAATTATACGTTTATTCATTCTTATAAGTCATATCTGCATACAATTTAAGATAATTTTCATATATTCATCCAAAACTCAAAACAAGCTATCTATTTTATTCCTATCTTTCTACCCATATATTCAACTCAAAACCTAGCTAAGCTTTCATCAATTCTCTCCCTAAAAATGAGCCTTGAAGTCCCTTTTATATGACAAGGGAGCAACAAGCTTTGGGCTCAAATGTAATTTCACCACAAATTTTCATTTGAACAAAATCTCCATTGCATTTGACTTTCATTTCAAAACTTCCCACACGTTGAATCTGCAAAACATAGTGCACCTGGGAAAGCTAAAGTTGTAACTACCATCAGAAAAAGGAACACAAATTTTCATCAAAATCCCCTTTGTCGCTATCCATGCAAAAAAACCAAGAAACCAAATTCCCATGAAGGCACACAATCGACATCAAAATGTGCCACACACGCAGAACCAACACCACCACCACCAACAACATCATCAACACAAAATTTTACATCCCACACAACAACTTCTTATTTACCCACTACCTTGCCCTTACCAACACTAGGTCACCCACATATGTGACAGGTGGTCGTCCAATAAATATAAAATGAGGAGACTATGTGTATTTATTACACATAACAAAAGAAGAGCAATGGTTGAATCAAGGTCATGATACAAGTACTAGGAGAGAGATAGAGGGTAGAGGGTTTAGAGTTTAAGGGTTAAGGGTAGAGGGGAGAGATAGAGAGAGTGAGAGAGAGAGAGACTTGAGAGAGGGAGAGGGGGTAGGAGGGAGAGACTTGAGAGGAGAGAGGGTAGAGGGTAGAGGGTTTAAGGGTTAAGGGTTTAGGTTTATGGGTAGAGGGGAGTGAGTGAGTGAGAGAAAGACCTAAGAGAGGGAGAAGGGGTAGGAGGGAGAGACTTGAGATAGAGTGAGGAGTGAGTGAGTGAGTGAGTGAGAGTGAGACCTCAGAGAGGGAGTGGTGCTAGGAGGGAGAGACTTGAGAGAGAGAGAGATAAAGTAAGGGAGGGTTAAGGGTAGAGGGTAGAGGGTTTAAGGGTTTATGGTTTAGGTTTTAGGGTTTAGGGTTAAGGGAGATAGAGGAGTGAGTGTGTGACCCATTTACATATTATTCTTTTATTCTTCGTTAGTTAAATATTTAGTTACCCATTTACCGTTAGCAAATGACCCAAGAATTTAATAGAATGGAGTACTCATATAATACCTTGCATTATGGAGCTCAATTCTCTGATATATTACTACTTATCAAATCCTTTGTAAATAATTGTAAACTTATGACTCCATTTAAGCATTTAATTGATTTTCTTGAATCAAAGCAAAAACATAGACACACAATTGAACAAATTCTCAAAAGAAGAATGACAACATCATTAACATTTCATTCAAAATTCACTCAAATCCACATAAGGAGAGAAAATATATTATAATTATACATTTATTCATTCTTATAAGTCATATCTGCATACAATTTAAGATAATTTTCATATATTCATCCAAAACTCAAAACAGGCTATCTATTTTATTCCTATCTTTCTATCCATATATTCAACTCAAAACCTAGCTAAAGCTTTCATCAATTCTCTCCCTAAAAATGAGCCTTGAATTCCCTTTTATATGACAAGGGAGCAACAATCTTTGGGCTCAAATGTAATTTCACCACAAATTTTCATTTGAACAAAATCTCCATTGCATTTGACTTTCATTTCAAAACTTCCCACATGTTGAATCTACAAAACATAGTGCACCTGGGGAAAGCTAAAATTGTAACTACCATTAGAAAAGGGAGCACAATTTGTCATCAAAATCCCTGTTGTCACTATCCACACAAAAAAACCAAGAAACCAAATTCCCACGAAGGCACACAATCGACATCAAAATGTGCCACACACACAGAACCAACACCACCAACAACAACAACATCATCAACACAAAATTTTACATCCCACACAACTTCTTATTTACCTGCCACCCTGCCCTTACCAACACTCAGACCTCGGTATACATGCCCTCTTCTAGTTGTTGCTAGAGGAGGAAAGGAAACCTCAACATCCTCTTCTTTCTTGTCCTTGCCCAATATGGTTCTAGTTCATCTACTTGGGGTTTTAATCGCCAATGGAACCACATATATCACTTCCTCAATAGACTGTGATTGAAGCAAGGTAAATACCAACAGTAGTCTGAGTCGGTCTCAGTTACATCATCAGAAGTGTTGCTCGTAAGGTCAATGGGCGAGTTTTGGCATCCAAAGGAGCCATGCCCATACCTTATTTTCCTACCGACACTAGTAATAGAGCACACCGACTACTTGCCTTTGTCATCTACCAGTTGAGCAGCAACGTCCTAGAATTGCAACCTTCTACTGCATCTAGTGGGCACAAGCCTAGGCTTGTCAACCAAAGCACCTTCCTGAATAGTAGGACCAAGCTTTGTGAGCTCAAACGAACATACCTCCTTACTGACTTACTCATTTTCTCTTGTCAGACAAGCACTCAAACTTGATTAGACTCAGCCTAGAAAGTGCTATAACTGCTACAAGAATGACATAATTAGCAGTTAATTCCTCTTGTATTTATTGTGCGAGGTAATGGAAACCTTCATCAATGCTTAGTAAAAATGCATGTGCAAACATGACAATTTGGTGGTGTATGTACTGTCACCGTTTAACTTGAGCTGCATGAGAATCTGTAGATCACCCTTCATGATTTCCAACAACAAAATCTTCACACAAATTGAGATCAACGTGACTACACAAGCAAGGAATAATTCATTAATGCTTCACCAGATGTATGATAAAACGACCACCATGTGTTGTTTTCCAACTTTAAATACTACCAGCTGATCTCCTGAAGAGTTGGCAGATCAAATGGTTTATCTCGGGCTAACTTGGTTTGACATCCAATGAAGCATCGTTGACAATCCTCATGACCAATAAATTTAATCCATCTCAAAAACCAACTACCATGTCAAAAGGTCCTATGCACTTTGCAAACTGAATGGCTAGAGCCACACATTGCAATCTCGTTGACCTCACGGCTTTTAACCAACCTTCATCTTCCTCCTGCGAGCTAACAGGGAACAATAGAGATTTACATTAGCTTTTGATCTTGGTTGTCGATCTAAAACCACGGGTTATGAGCTCAATAGTGGATATTGGGTCCCACATTCCATACAGGACACACATCTTCCTTTTGCTGACCTTGTGCCAAATAACAGGGCGACACCTTAGGCCTGCGAGTTGGCGGGGTACGATCAAGATCTTCTCCCATATCTTCGAATCTAAAAAACCTACACATTGCACGGTTAGTATTTAATGAAATGCTTTGGCTAAGCCATTGATGACATGACCACTGGGGTTAATGGCTTAGGCTTACGTCACCGGATTAAAATTAAAACCCAACTTTGATTTTAATACTTTATTTCCTCCACAGGGTTTTATTACCTAAGTCTCGGTTGGCCCCGTGTTTCATCTTTTAAAAAATAACTTATGTCATTGTTTATCATTGGCCTAGTGATGTCCCCTCATCCTTTTTAATGAATGTTTTATTTTGTAGAAGGGATTGAATTCATGCTACCATTGATCAAATTTCCTTCAGATATCAATGGTTTCCCGCAATTGCGTAATCGGAAGCTGCAAAATTTTTACCGATTGCGATATAGCGGGTGGGCACCACGTGTCCTTTTGGGGGATGAAATTGCGCGACCTTTGATCAACTACCATTTGATTGCAGCCATTCCCCGCCATCCCGCAATGGCCCCAACATCGATCGTGATATCACGGACAGTCGCCACGTGTCTCATCTGATGAAGCTGAAAGAATAAAGGAAATACCATGGAACATTAATCTGGCCTTAAATACATTAAAAGGTGGGTTATTAAAGTGCTCTTAAGATGCACATGATTCAAATTGATGGATGTGTTATAATCTTGATGGAAAAGCTACTCGAGGATTAATGATAGGACCAATGACTGTGTTGAAGGAACGAGATCATTGATGCTCAAGATCTACGGTTGCATTCCATCACGTGATCCGAAGTTGTAGGATTTTTACCGATTGCGATATCGTGAGCAACTACCACGTGGAATTCCTTCGTGGCGTATGGTATGGTGAGCCCCTTATGGCCATGTTGGCGATTGTGTCAGCTTGTTTTGAAGATAGTCGTCGATGATTTGATCAAAATGAAGGATCGATGGCTCGAATTTAAATCTGCATCAAATATGGTTGGAGTCATTCGTGCAACGCACGAGTGAGCTTTAATGGCGGATGAGACATTTCCTGGCACAATTTGATTGAAATAAAATCAATTCTCCTACTTTATGTGTGTCACAAAGCATTTAGGTATTTTGCGAAACAGTTTTAGAGTCGAGAGCAAGGTTGTGAACCCTAACAGATGAATTTTGGGAATTCTACGAAAAGATTCGTGAGTTAATTTTTGTGTTTCTCGGTCACTTTGTGCTTGAATTAAGGAAAAGATTTGTTGTACTTATCATAGGGCTTGTTGATAAACATTTTAGGCCTATAGTTTATTTAAATTGTGAGAAATTGCAATATTTTGTTCTATAATTTCATCTCTAGTTAGTCCTAGCTATTTGAAGTGTGAAGTTATAAGAAGCCCTAGTTTGTCCGAGATGGCACCACCCAAGCAACATTCTGGCCAGATTGACTATTTAAAAAGAAACCTATATGATGATTTCTTGGATCAATTGCCCTTGTCAATAAAGGGATTGGTTATGATGCGAGGGAAAATCCTGGGGGAGGGGTTAGTATACAATTGTTCCAACATAGCCGATGTTAGGGTTCCTCTCATGGGTTTGGAAATATTCAGATTGTGGTATGGATAGTGGAATTTTCCTCACCCTTTTTCAAATGGATGGATGTATGATATGGGGAAGCTAGTGGTACTGAATGTTTTCCCTGATGTAGACTTGCTTAGGGTAGTAGCCGCAATATATGACCCTATCACACAGGTAATTAGGGATAATGATGGAAAGGTTTTGTTAAGCATTAACAAAGATGATATTCAACATATTTTTCACTTGATTGAACTGAGTGAGGACTTGGTTCCTATCAACCTTGAGGAAATGAAGCAGGAATATGCAAAGTTGAAGTCTCTTTTTAGAGCTGAATTGCTTCCACCTCATCTGGCTAGGGCAGGAGGTTCAAAATTTCATATCAGCCCCAGTGACCAGGAACCTTTCAGATTAAATTGTTTTGCAAATCATTTCCTGGCCACTTTTTATTCATTGTGTCAGATTTTGGGTTTCAGTCCTGGTGCGGTGATGCCCATTACATACATGTTCATGGGGGTGCAAATACAACACCCTAACTTCTCTCACATATGAATTTGCTTCTTTCTTGGTTGAGAGGATACATGAGGGGCTGTCAAAGCTGCAGAAAAATGATACCAGCACTTAATTCTTTTGGTATTCTATGTTGATGCATATATTTTTATTCAAGAATGTTGACTTCTTCTCTGAGAATATGAAATTAAGGCAATCGGTTGATGGAGAAAGATTGCCAATACAGATATGGGCTACAGATTTATATTGTAATAAGGAAAGCACTAGTTATGTGCAATTTGATAATTGTTTTGCTTCCAGATTGAGGGCTAGATTGATGGTGAATGTACCTAGTATTCCTAAGGAATTACATGATTTCTTCATGCCAAAGGGGAGGAAGCCAAAATTAAAAGTCAACCATAACTGGGGTGACATTATCCCATACCCAGTCAGCACTGTTTTGAGGGTATATGGTTTTCAAGGAGTCCCTCATATACTACCATACAATGTGCCACCAAGAGTGGGGTTTGCAAAAGTTATGTGGCAGATAGGTTGCATCCATGAGGACAACCTCACAGGGAGGGGTAAGGGAACATTTTTCCCTGATTATATAGTGGTATCTGATTTTTCCTTTTCAAAAGGAGGTTGGGTGCACTTTGAGAAATTCTTTGCGGATTATCATTTGAGATGTGGTCCAAAGTGGCAGCATGATCCTAAGGGTTTCTTTACCATTTTTAGACAAAGAATAAAGGCTGGCAAGTTTGTGCATGAGTTCAACTTTCCTAAGGACCTGATAAAAAATGAGTTCAACCTAAATAAGCAGGAGTTAAACAAGGAGAAATGGATAGCTTATGATAAGCTATTAGATATTGTGCACAATATGGATCCGAAATATGATCCACTGTTGGAGTTCAGTCCCCACCATAAGAAAATTAATTTTCTGATGGAGAACTTTAAAGAGATTATGGGCACTTTAAGAACCAAAAAAGTAAATTTAGAGCTGAGTCTGGGTGTACAAGAACAAGGTGCCAGACCATTTGAAACAAGGCCAGCATACCAGCCTATAGAAAAGTGGCCCATTTACAAGAGAAAAAGGGATAGCAACAGTGATGAGGAAGAAGTGGACAAAAAGGGGAAGCAAATTATGAAGTTTCCTTCACAACCAGGTCCAAAATTCAAAGTGCCTAGGGTAATTAAGATCATTGATTTCGAGACATCACCAAAAGATAGTCCCCCATCACCACCATCTAAGCCAAGCCCTAAAAGGAAAAGAACTGATCAACCACATGATAATTTGATGGATGAAATTATTGTTACTGATTAGGACATGCAGGTTGGTATGCCTTCACCTCCTAGGCCAACTAAATTGATTTTATCTAATTTAGATATGAAAGGAAAAAGTGTACAAGATGCAAGAATGGAAACATGTAAGGAGTTTCTAGATGACAATGCATTTGTGAAGAATCATGTATTCTTGCAATTGGTATGGAGGATGAAGTCTGAAGAATATCAAAATAAATGTAAGGAGAGAAGATAACTAAGACCTAACAAGTCAGACCAGGAGAATGATGAGGAAGTGAAATCTGAATTAATGGAAGAATTTAAGAACATCACTCTTGAGGAAGGAAAAAATTTGGTGAGTCAGGCTGGTGTATTAATTTTTCCTAAATAGGACATTGTAGATGCAGTAGCCTTTAATGCTATTATGAAGTCCAAACATCCCTTGCAAGAATCTGAAGAAGTCAAGGCAACACTTCAAGATTCTGCTTTCAGTGAATAGTATGAAACCTTGGCAATTTGGGCATTGTCCCCACAAGGGAGAAAGCCAAATATTACAGAAATTAATCCAAAATTTAGAGGGGGGTTAATAATAAAGAGAGCTTCAGAGACCTCAACCACCGGGGCCACTAGTTTAATTGTGAATGTGGTCAAATTGGCCCAAAAGACTGCTAAAAGGGAGGAGGTTGAAAAGAAAAGCCTAATGGAGAAGTATAACCTTTTGATTGAAGAATACAACAAGATGCAACAAAGGAATGTTGAGTTGCAAACTGAGGTGGAAAGGTTCAGGTATAGATAGATTGGGGAGACATCAAGTGCTCCAAGGACCAGTACATTACCTTCCATAGTAGGGTCAGTGCCTCTTGCTTCTCCAATTGTTTCCACACCAGGATCTCCCATTCAAAATCCTACCCTCACCCCTTTTTTAGAGGAAATTGATGAAAAAACAAAGTGCTCTATTGATCCTACAAAGAAGTAACTCTTGCAAAGAATTGATGAGTTACATAAATCTTTGAGGGTAAGTGACGAGGGATCTCTTTCAAAGCAAAAAGAGATTGTTACTACTGTTTTAAGGCATTTGAATGAAAAGGTTGATAATAAATTGCTATCTATACATTCTTTATATTCTTTGTTATTAGATGCAATAAAGAACATTGATAGGGATTAGGAGGTAGTGATACCATTGATTGAAAATTGGATCCCTAGGGCCAATGATCTAGATTTCATGTATAAGGCCTCAAAGTTTGATACAAACAATAGGCCCCAATCATTAAAGCCTTCTCAAGTGTTAGTAAAATAATTGCAAGGTTTTTAGGCCTTACCAGATGACTTGAGTAGGAAGATTAGGGAGTTGGTGAAGAATTTCAATGATTGGGGTAACACATTGTTACCTGATATAATTGATGAGCAGGGGAAAATCAAGTCATTCCAGCAATGGCAGGCTCAGGCAGGTGAGGTCATCAATGATCAAATTACATTAATTTGTGATGACTCAGATTATGACTTGTTGGTGAGCTGTATAGATAAAATCATTAGTACCAGCTCATTTTTGGAATCTTTTGAAAGAGATGCAAATCAGGTAATAGTAAAATACATAACTTATAATGCCAAGGTGAATGAGGTAATTAATTTTGACTGGCCGACTAATGAAGAATATTAGGGGTGGGTAAATAAATATTTGACTGAGGAGGAATAAAAGAATGAATTACTAACAGGTGGTAAATCAGATGTTGTGGTTACAACAGCCTCCAGTTTTGCTTTGATGGTGGTCTCGGCATGGGTTTCTTGTGGTTTTTTGTTGTTGCCTCAATTTTCCTCAACTAACATGATGAACGAGAATATTCTCCAGGGTGATGGTTGTTGTAATGATTTTTGGAATATCACCAGATGCTTCATTTGGCTGGTTACATGTGTACTTTCTGGCTTGATGCTTGTTTGCTCCTTCATTTTCTATAAGAAGGATTTCAAGGCCAAAAGTACGGGTTAGCAAGTTAGATAATTTTT